>PVHP010008506.1:0-53099 GCA_004024765.1 Zapus hudsonius | reverse complement strand
TATTTTTTATTGTCCATAATGAGATACATTATTTAGTGGGCAAAAAATGAGTTGTTATCCCCAATTCCCAAATGTACCCCATCCCCCATCCCCAATCAGCTGGATATCCTCCTCCATGGGTCGTTTGGATCAGTCCTTGTGACAGGGGACCATGGATAGCCTAGTATTCAGCCAGGTTCTCCTGGCCCTAGTATGTTGTTACTGAGGGGTGCCATGCCTCTGGATAGTCTCCCCCACCATGGCTATCACAATCTTTCTGCCCCCTCTTCCGCTCGGTTCCCTGAGTCCTGGTGGGTGAGTATTAAGGCTGCTTTAATGTTGTGAGCTTAGGGGTCTTTGTGTGGAGATTCATTGGTTTCTGTCTCACTGGCTTATCCTGTGTTGATTGAATGGTTGTGGCTGTGGGTCCCTTGTCCATCCCATTATTCTCTGTGGGGTTCCATATGGATCCTCCATGATATGACTGTGGTGGCTCATCTCTTGCCAGGATCTCAGCTATCAGCCTATGGTACAAAAGTTTCTGCATCGAGATGTGACATCTTGCGGGTAGATGCTTAGTAGAGGGATAGATGCGTCCATTGGTAGTTCTATGTCCATTCTGTCTAGAAGTCTCCACACTGCTTTCCATAATGGTTGAACAAGTTTGCAATCCCACCAGCAGTAAATGAGGGTTCCTTTTTCCCCACATCCTCACCAGCAATGATTGTTGTTGGTTTTCTTTATGATTGCCATTCTGACAGGGGTAAGGTGGTATCTCATTGTGGTTTTGATTTGCAATTCCCTGATGCTTAAGGATGCTGAGCACTTTCTCAGGTGAGAAAAGGCCATTTGTGTTTCATCCTCTGTGAATTCTCTGTTGAGATTAGTGCCCCATTTTGTGAGGGGGCAGTTTGCTTTTTTGTTATTAATTTTTTTGAGTTCTCTGTAGGTTCTGGAAATTAGGCCTCTGTCTGAGGTATAGCTGGCGAAAATCATCTCCCAGTTTGACGGGGGTCTATTGACTCTGAGAACGATGTTTTTGTCTGTACAGAAGCTTTTGAGTCTGATCAGGTCCCATTAGTTAAGTGACTGTTGTACTTCCTGGGTTATTGGAGATTTGCTCAGGAACTTATTCCCTATCCCTATCTCATGTAGGGTTCCTCCTATTTTTTCTTCCAGGGTGTTTAGGGTTGTATGGTTAATATTGAGGTCTCGGATCCATTTGGAGTTGATCTTTGAGTATGGTGAAAGGAGTGGGTCTATTCTCATTTTTTTTACACATGTTTATCCAATTTGTCCAGCACCATTTGTTGAATATTCTATCTTTAGCCCAACTTACATTGTTAGCACCCTTATTGAAGACTAAGAAGCTGAAGTTACTTGCATTAAAGGCTGGGTCTTCAATTCTATTCCACTGGTCAAACTGTCTGTTTTTCTGCCAATACCATGCTGTTTTAGTTACTATGGCTTTGTAATATGTTTTAAAGTCAGGTATGGGTGTGTAATTTTTTTTTACTCAGAATAGTTTTAGCTATTTGAGGTCTCTTATGATTCCAAATAAATTTGGAGATTATTTTATCTATGTCTGTGAAGAAGGAGGTTGGGATTTTTATTGGCATTGCATCGAATCTGTAGATTGCTTTTGGCAGGATTGCCATTTTTACTATATTGATTCTCCCTATCCATGAGCATGGAATGTCTTTCCATATTGTCACATCCTCCTCTATTTCCTTCTTGAGTGTTTCATTATTTTCCTTATACAAATCTTTCACTACCTTAGTTAGTGATATTCCCAGGTATTTGATTTTGTTTGAGGATATAGAGAAAGGGACAGTTTCTCTGATGTCTTTTTCCGAATGTTTGTCTTCTGTATATAGAAAGGATTCTAATTTTTGTGTATTAATTTTGTATCCTGCCACTCTGCTAATGGCATTGATCGCCTTCAGGAGTTTGCTGATACTGTTCTTTGGATCTGATATGTATAAGATCATGTCATCTGCAAAGAGGGATAGTTTGACTTCTTCCTTTCCAATTTGTATCCCTTTTATGCTGTTCTCCTGTCTTATAGTTTGGGCTAGAACTTCTAGCACTATGTTAAAGAGCAGTGGTCAGAGTGGAAACCCCTGTCTTGTTCCTGAGTTAAGCAGGAACTCCTTGAATCGTTCTCCATTGAGGATGATTTGTGCTTTAGGAGATCTGTATATTGACTTTATCATATTGAGGTATAGGCCATCTATGCCTATTTTTTTTTAATTGTCCATAATGAGTTACATTGTTTAGTGGGCCAACAATGAGTTGTTATTCCCAATTCCTCATTGCCCCCCATCCCCAGTCAGCTGGATATCCTCCATCTTGGGTTGTCTGTATCAGTCTTTGTGGTATGGGACCATGGATAGCCTAGTCTTCAGCCAGGTTCTCGTGACCCAAGTGTGTTGTTACTGAGGGTTGCCAAGTCTCTGATATTCTCCCCCACCTATGCCTATTCTTTCCAGGGTTTTGAACATGAAGTGGTGTTGAATTTTGTCAAAAGCCTTCTCAGCATCAATTGAGATGACCATGTGATTTTTACAATTGAGTTTGTTAATGTGGTGAATTTTATTTATCGACTTGCTTATGTTGAACCATCCCTGCACCCCTGGGATGAAGCCAACTTGGTCAGGGTGAATTATAGACTTGATGTGGGTTTGTATTCGGTTTGCTAGGATTTTGTTTAGGATTTTTGCATCCAAGTTCATCAGGGATATGGGTCTGTATTTTTCTTTTCTTGTTACATCCTTGCCTGGTTTGGGAATTAGGGCGATGGTAGCTTCATAAAAGGAGTTTGGGAGCCTACCCTCTTTTTCTATGTCCCTGACAAGCTTCAAAAAGAGAGGTTTCAGTTTTATGACCTCCTGAATATTTTAAATCAGCATTTGATTACTTATAATACCCCATATCATATATATGCTATGTTGATAGCTATTACATTGTGTTGATTAGGTGTGGTTCTGTGAATTTCTTGGGGAGTTGCAGTGCACATCAACTCCCTGTTCATCCATGGAGCTGTGTGGACAGAGTCTTGGGATAGTGGTGAGCCAATGAGAGGAAGAATTCTCGGGAAGCAGTTTCAGTGAACAGCTCATTTATTATGCAGAAAAAGATTGTTTTTACAGAAGAAAATCAGAGGCAAGGGTATAAGCGGCAAGGGGATTGGCAGTGGCAGGGTGGTCTGTGGATATCTCATGAAGTGATTGGAAGGGGCCAGTAACCTGTGGATGCCTGGTTTGCATAGATAAACTGGAGGGACTCTCTCAGCTCCAAGTGGCGGGAATTATGTGTTTTTAGGCATGTAACAGATGGCAGTGGCTGCAGAGGAGCTGAGACCTTTAAAGTTTTTTATTGCCCAGACTAGTTAGCTGAGGTATGTGAGCTCCAGTAAACTCAGGCCTTAAGGTGTCTGGGCTTATCAGGGTTTGTTGAGGCCTACCAGGGATGGAGTTTTTAGAAAAAAGGAAGGAGACAAGGGCAAACTCCTGCTCAAATATGAGAATATCAGGGTTTCAAGCCAGCCTCAACTTTCCTTTAACCCTCTGTTCTCTGTGCCTCTCAGCAGGGTCCCACAATTAGGGAATAATAATAGCAATTGTCTGTGTCTATTCAATAAAGATGCCAATTTTACTTTCAATGTTTTAAAATTGTGGCTGTTTGAAACTATTTAATTAATTTATTTATTTTAAAAAATTTAAGCTCTCCTCCCTCCTCAGGAACCTCTGTGGGTTGGGACCTGAATGGCCTGGAAGGGTCATCTTGAAACTTTAAATGAGGAGCCATTGTTATAGCAGGCTGACTGTATTCTGATCTGAGCCATCATTTATGACATCATAAATCCTCAATGGTGCGGTGATGGCATTGATCTGTGATTTCATGCTACCCAAGTTTTTTTTTTTTAACAGCTCCTCAAGAATAGACCATAAGGATCCTATGTGAGACCCAGCTGTCCATTATTTCTGTATTCTCTGCTTGTTTATGAGTTAAGGGAAGTGACTTAGGGCAAGAAAATTCTCCTTGCTACAGGAGTAAAATAGAGGGCACTGTAATGATTAGGCAGTTGGGATGTTGTTTGTTTCCCTTTGACAGGAGGTGGGAGACTTCTAAAAGTACAATGTGGAGACAGATGGAAGGGAACAATGACCTACAGTATTCCTCAGGCTGAGGAGCATGCATGCTTGTGTGTCTTTAAGTTGTCATGATTTTAGTGCAATGGAAGATGGAACATGACTGAGTAGGCTTACTCAAATGAGAGACACAGTATTTATAAACTCCATTGCCCTTCCATGGACATTGGTTTCATTAACAGTCAATGTAGAACCATAGAAAGAATGTGTCACTAGACTCAGAGAATCTGAGCTTTAGTTCATAACTTTGGGCAAGTTTTAACCTATATGACCCTAACCTTTAGTATTTTCATAGTTAGAATGACAATACTTATTTTGAACGACCACTTAAATTGAGATATGATATGGGGAATGAAGGCTAAAATTTGTTATACTATGCCAATGAAATGAACCATTGTTTCAGTGACTATTGATGGCATAGCCATTGTTGTCACTAATATATTGACAGTCCTCAAAGTTCATTGCCAACCCATGTCTCTTTTTAGAGCTAACATTTATATGGTCAACAACCTGCTTGACATTCCCTTGAATACACATCCTATTTGATTCATCAAAAATGATCTTTCTTCTCCTTTGAAATTGCTCTTATTCTCTTAATGACACCATGTCCCTCATCATTTAAAATAGATAACTGAGAAAGATTCTCTACCTTCCTTTTCTTCATCTTTCCTAAGAGAGTAAGACCTACTTATTTGTCTCCATAGCATCCTTGGATTCTGTCTGTTCCTCTCCATTATCATTTCATCTTAGGTTAGAACCTCGTCATGGTGGTAGAGCAAGCTTCATGCTCTGAAATAGATATCTCAGAATTAGGCATAAGTATTATTTTCTTAAATATGTTCATAAAAGAAAGATAACCTCAAACTTGGGTCAATACTTTCTAACTTGCAAGTAAAATGAGACTCATCGTGTAAATGGAAAAGAAGAAATTATAGAAAGAATTCGGTATGCATTATACTTAAAGTGAGTAAATACAACTATTTTACAAGCATTATCTAACAAATGAAAATCCTACAAGAGACATAGAGCAAGTCAGTATCTAGCAGCATTGACAGTTTAAATGAGATTAGAAGTTAAGGAATATCTTTTATGGGAGAAAACCTACAAGATTTTTGTATTTAGAAAGCAAAGTACTACAGGAAGTCTTTTCCTGTTTTGCAGCCAACTGCCCAGAATTTTGTTTTTATAATAACAATTGGAAATAGTATAGATAGATGTAGCTGTTCAATCTGCCTGATTAGTTCTCTTTATTTATCATGGTTTTATGAAAATGATTGGCAAATTGTTCCTGAGTTTGTCATTCTTTTCTGACAAAGCACAGCATCTAGCCCAGTGCTCTGCGATCTCAAGGGTTCTTGTGCCACCGACTTCCCTCACCCTTGAGAGTTCCCACACAATGTCATGTGTCAGGAGCTTTGCCATTTGTATTGCAATTTTAATCAAGTTTGAATCAAGGTTTGAGTGGATTTGTGATTTTCTTTTTTTTTTTACATAATCTTTTGCTGGACTACATACATAACCTTCTGGTTGCTTTTCCCATTTTCAGTCCATCCTCCATGCTGATACTAAACATTTCTCTAATATGCAAATGTAATCAAGTCACTTGTCAACCCTCCATAAATTGGAAGACTTATTCCAATTTGTTTGAATACAAAAGATCTACACAGTTAATGAATTAACTATTCTTATGCTTAGATTTCCTTTTTCTTTCTTATCTTATTTTATTTTTGTTTTTCAAGGTAGGGTCTCACTCTAGCCCAGGATGTCCTGGAATTCACTATGTGGTCTCAGGGTGGCCTAGATGGTCCTACCTCTGCCTCCTGAGTGCTGGGATTAAAGGCGTGCACCACCACCATGATTAGCTGTCTTTTTTCTTATTCTTATTTGATTGTTTCCAAAGACCAATTACTGTGCAATGACAAACCTTAGTCTAGGACACAGCTGCCTTTGATCTGGTCTGTCATTCCTGTCTAGTCTCTTCATGGCTCCTTAGTCTCAGTTTGCTCCATATTTTAGCTTTTCAACTCCCTGTGCTTACTTGACTATGCTGTATGGGCTTAATTGTCTTTTCCTTTACCTAGAATTCTTCCTTCCATTATCTTCTCTCTGCCTTCCCACCTTAATAAAATCCACCCTTTCCCTCCCTTCCTCCTTCTCTCTTTTTATTTTCCCTGCACTACTTTCTTTTCTATGCTGACTACTAGAAAGAACTGAGAGGTTATGAATGAAGGGTTAGGAATGGGGGAGGGAAATGGCTCAAGCATGAGGCTAAACCAAATTAGCTTCAAAAACATAAAACCCTCATGAGCATACTGTAACCTACTGTGCAAGTGGTTGGTGTTGACAGGCAAGAGGGGCCATGAGTAGTAGGGGAGAGAGTCTAAGCCTGTGAATAATTGATCAGTCTGACAACCCCTGGTCCCAGCCACTGGTTCCTTCCCTTACTGAGCTGTTGACCAAAGTGACCCATGAGGTTCCAAAAATTAGACAGAATTCTGTCAAAGCTCTTGAATGCCCTCCCCAGGCCTGAGGCAAAACCCTGTTGCTGAAGAAACCACAGAATGCCATTGATCAGCATCGAGAGACCCTTCGAGGTCCGGAATGGTAACCAGCCCCCAGATGCCAGTTAGTACAGTGCTGGAAGGCACTGCACAGGCTGCCAGGAGAAGCTGATCAATGACAGCTGGAGTAAACAGAGACTACTGACATGAAACACAGTCTTCGGCCATGAGTAGGCTGACCACTCCTCCTACTGGGAGAGACCAGTGAACCAAGAAAGGAGCACTAGTGCAATGGAGAAACCTGGGCCTGGGGGAGACAATCAACAGCTTTTAAATTCAGCCAAATATTCCACTTAGTGAGGGGGAGCCCTTGACTGGAACTGGGGATTCAGGGTGATAGGTACTGGATCCCGTACTCTTGGGCTCACAAGAAAAGATGCATTATGGGAGCGATTGACGGGGAGGCTACTAAAAATAGAATCTAGGTAATCCAGAATTGTGTGTATTTAACCTATACTGATCTCACTCTCCTATGGAGACTGTGTTTGTATTTTTCAGGATACAGTGAGAGAGCTGTGGCCCATTTAATCCTACCATTTGACCATAGGCAGATAGCTGAGATCCTGGCAAGAGATAAACCACCACAGTCATATCGTGGAGGATCCATATGGAACCCTGCTGAGAATGACAGAATGAACAATGGACCTACAGCCACAGCCATTCAACCAACACAGGATAAGCCAGGGTTACAGAAACCAACAATTTTTGACACAAAGACCACTAAGGTCACAACATTAAAGCAGCCTTAATACTCACCCACCACAACTCAGAGAACTAAGTGGAAGAGGGGGTGGAAAGATTATAAGAGATGTGGTGGGGGAGACTATCCAGAGGCATGGCACCCCTCAGTAATAACATACTAGGGCCAAGAGAACCTGGCTGAATACTAGGCTATCCATGGTCCCCTGCCACAAGGACGGATCCAGACGGCCCACAGAGGAGGATATCCAGCTGATGGGGATGGGGAGGGGGACATTTGGGAATTGGGGATAACAACTCATTGTTTGCCCACTAAATAATGTAATTCATTATGGACAATATATATATATATTTATATATTTATATATAAATATATATATATTTATATATATATTTTAAATATATATATATATATAAATATATATATATTTATATATATATTTATATTTATATATATATAAATATATATATATATATATATTTAAAAATTGAAATAATTTCAGACTTAAAATGTTACAAAGTAGTAAAAAAGGTTTTCCTGTATGCCTTTCATCCAGTGTCTCTTAGATGTTTAGATGCTGTTCAATTTTATTGTATTAAGCCAAGTATGCAAATACAGTTTATCCCAAGCATTTCCTATCAAAACATCTAGGTAACATTGCCTTCCAAACATTTTTGTTTAAATGACTGTCTCAAGAGAAGAAGTCTTTGTTTCTTCTGTATTTACTGAGGTAGAACAGCCATAGTTTTATTCCTCTGGGAAGACAAGAATACCAAAGTTAATCAGATATGAAATTGGTTCCTCTACCTTTTCTTGGCTTCAGAAGTTAGAAGTGCAGTGAATTTTGAGTTATTTATCAAGAGGAATGAAGAGAATGGTAAAGTCATCCATCATAGTCATCATATCGTATCACATAGTTTCATACCTTGATTGCCTAAAGAACAGGGGCGGGATAGTGGATTAATCACGCCCTGGTGAATGAGGCTGGAGTGAGCCACAGGACAGGTTGTTTTCTGGAATACATGTGTATTTCAGTTTGTATGTTTGGAATCAGTTACTTCTTCACCTTTTCTGCTTCTTTTTATCAAACTACACATCCTACTATCTTTTAATCACTCCATTATTGACCTCTTCACTAGACTCTGACTCTGATCGTGTTGAAGACAAGTATTAGTCATTTTTGTTAGTGATATTTGTTGCCTGATTAATTAAATTAATGAAGTATAGCAGAAATTAACAAAGGTGATCTTGAGGTTTGTAAAATTTCATTGGAAGAGACACTTCAGCATTAATAAGAGAGAAGCCATCCTGTGGCAATCTTTTGCTTGGCATGTTCTAGTTCTGCAAATCTTTGATGGCCTATGTAATAGGGAGATTTTTAAGAACTATGGGGATATAGAACTCCTCTAAGTTATTGGCTGATATAACCCTCAAGATACTACCTGTCTACCTTTCATGCAAGCTAAAGCATTGAGTGTTGTTTTCATCAAATACTGGCACAATCTAAACTATGAATTTTATATGGTTTGAACTATAGATTTCTGAAATATTTCTCTTTGAAATCCTATTCTAACTCCTGAATTTTCAATTTACAGGTGAGTTTGTCTGACTTAGTATCTGCCTCTGGTGCTCTTTGCCTTGGAAAGACCAAGCCTCAGTATCCCTCGAGGAGCTCGCTAACAGCCAGCTCAGTGTCTTGACTCAAATGTCAAGCTGATAGCTTTAGGTGGCTATTTTACTGTTCCTGTATGTCAGGCTTCTGATCTCATCATTCTAAAGAGAAGAAAAAGGAGAACTCTCTTAGGATAGCAAATCTCTGTGTTTGATTTGTCTCCGCAAAATAAGACACTTTTTACAATGGAACATTACGATACCCCTTTCTTTTACCTTTCTTAGCAAGTATGAAGTATAAGCTCTGCTCTGTTCTCTATTTGATTAGTATGTAGTCCATGCTATCCATATCCTGGCTTTACAATAAGTCCATGGTCATTGGAGACAAAACAGATAAGAATAAGAGAGAAACAATAAAAATGTGACTACTAGTTTCTTCATCTTTGAGAGCACATCTTTTATATCTTAAGATCTCTAAAGCTGAGACATCTCTTTCAGCTGATGGCATTCTAGTCTCTCTTAAGGAGGCAGCAGGACTACAGTGGTTGGCATTACCTGGTGTGCAAGGTAACAACATAGAAACTACAGACTGGACTTAACAGCTTGCAAGGCAAGCCTGGAGATAGGACTGAGCTCCACTTTTAACCATTAATAAATAGTCATTCAGTGATCTTTCTAGAACCAAGTAAAACCAGCTCTATCCAATTGCAAAAGTAGATTCAGAAGACCCAAAGTAAAGGCTCTTCAGAAATTGTACATTTTAGGAAATGCTTCATTAGCATCTTTATCACCAGCACTTTTGTTTTATTAAAGAGAATGATATTGGGTGGGAAGACCTTTGGTATTATTATGGAAACGTGAAGAAGACTGAATTTTAAATAATCTTTATAATGCCTAAACCAATTCATTTCACTCATATTTTCTTTCTTAATGTGTGCACAAGGCAATTTATAATAACAATCTACATCGAGTGAAGACAAATGTATTCAGCCAACAAGTATAATATAAAAATTCTAAGTGGTAAGAAATTTCATTTTTAAAATCCACTAATTTGCTTATGTATATGCGTTTCCATATGCATGTGTGCATGGGTTCACTAGAGTCTAGCTACTGCAAGCAAATACAATGTTCTTGTACCACTTTTTGCATACAGCTTACATGGGTGGCATGGGAATTGAACCCAGGCTGGCAGGCTTTGCAAGAAAGCACCTTTAACTACTCTCAGCCCCTTTAGGTTGTAATTTGATTAGGAACGGTTTTCTTTCTTGATTAGGCCCAAATAGTGGAGTTTCTTATCATCAGTGGAGACTGAATGTCCATGAAAAGCCGTCATGGCTGCTGGTGCTTCTTGCTTGCTTACTGTTTGCTGGACTCTTTCCAAGCATATCAAAGGGGACGGACTCATCTCATTCCCATGAAATCCTAGTCACATAGGCGGTATTGCTCTTCTTACTGTATAGAAAAGCATGAAAGAGTGGCTGTCCTGTCTGGGGTATGACTGTCACTTAGGATGTGCGCAACAAATGAAGACAGAGATATGGTTCTAACTTTTGGCTACTTTTTTTGGATATTTAATCAAGGGCATTCTCTTTAAAAAAATACTCAGTTCATTATGTGAAAATGGTTCTCACAAAATCACTACATAGCACTGGTGGCATTATTAATTTAGCTGACCAAATTCATTACATAAAGTGTTTATCTAAGACCGCAATTCCACGGATTATGAATTCTCTTTCTTCACTTATGAAAATGAGACCTAGTAGTCACTGGTAGTTGCCACCTCACGCCTCTATACCCTCTTTCCCACACTAGGACCCTGATTTTGTTCAAACCTATAGCCCTCTTCCCAGTAGTCTGTGTGCCTCAGAGAAGCCTAACTTCTCAGAACTGCAGCAGTACCTCGTGGTCCTATTCTTGTAGCTAATAATGGGTTCCTAAATCCAAGGCTAATGGCATCTTCCTAACTAGGGAAGTGGCATTTAATCCAGTGGGGTCTGAAGAAAAGTTTGTGGGCACTACTGGAAAAGTATATAGAAAAAACTTATCTTTTCATCTGGACCTGGTGGAGCCCAGGACTGTAACAGCCGTTAGTTACCAGCCTTAGGGCACTGATGGCACATGTTAGGGGTGGAATTCAGAGAGCAGCAGAGAAATAGAGCCAGCTGGATTTATTGGATTAAGCCAACCCTGTAACCCAACCCAACGCTAAGATTTCCAGGTGCCAAGCCAAGTCAATTACTTGTTGTTTGCAGATGGAAGCATTGTAACAGAACAAACAACTCTAATAACTTTGCTCTTGTTTGCTGCAGATCTGGTTCCAGGGGCTTGGTATACACTGCATGCTTTCCTACTTCACTATGTTCACTTAAAGCTGAGGAAGTGAAAGTAAGTACATGTAAGCAGAAAATGGTCCATGTAAAATATGAACTTACAAATTCCTTAGCCACCATATTCTTCTTAAACTTACATCTGTTAAATTTTTGTTTGTGGTCATTTATTTTTGCATGAAATAAATTTATCTTTATAGAAACCATTTTCACCTAAATATTTAACCTTGTTACATTTGATCTACTTTAATGTCATCCTCCTCCCAAATACCTGATGCTTTTTTTTTTAATAAAAGAATGTTATAGTTGGTGCAACTGAATATTCACAGACATATACAGGTGAAATGATCAGTGTATAGACTGGGAGAAAAAACCCTAAGGCACAAGTAGGGCAATAGATATTGATAACACAATGGGGGTATTTAGTTTGCTGGAGTTGCCATAGTGGAATGCCACACACAGGCCAACTTAAGTAACTGAACTTTATTCTTCACAGTTCTGGAGGGTGCAAGTTCAAGATTAGGTGGTCAGTGGGCTCTATTTCTCCCAAAGACTCTCTCCCTGGCCTGTAGATGACTTCTCACTGTGTCCATAGATGGCTCTAGCTCTGTGCACAAGAATCCTTGCTATCTCATCCTCTTCCTCTGAGGATGCCAGTCAGACTCAATCAAAGCTCTACACTAATAATTACCTGTTTAGAGGCTCAACCTCCAAACACAGTGCTGTAGGCAGCACTCTCATTGCTGCACAGAAGAGAATCCAACCAAAAGCAGCTCGTGGAAGGAATGGGTTTATTTTGGTGTATAGACTCAGGGGAAGCTCCATGATGGCAGGGAAAATGATGGACATCACCTCTGCCACAGCACTGCAAGCAGCCACAGGAAGGTGTGCCAAACACTGCCAAGGGGAAGCTGGCTTATATCCTCCATAATACCCCCAACGACACATCTCCAATAAGGTTCCAATTCCAAAACTGCCATCAGATGGTGATCAAGCATTCAGACCACATTAAGTTTATAGGGGACATATGAACCAAACCACTATGCACTGTTACATAGGGGTTAGTGGTTCAGTGTATGAATTTTGGGGGAGCACAATTTATTTCACAATAATATGCCACAGTGGGGTGATAGGGACCTGGGTAATTAGTGCCCCATCCTTCTAATTCAGAACTGTCACTACTTAGCCCCTCTCACATACTGCCACAGGAAAAAGGGATCAGCGTTGTCAGGTCTAACTTTTCAGTTCCCACTTGGAATAAACATTTTGAAGTGAAATCTTTCAATTTCAAAAGTTGGCAACTCATTTAAAACTTGTGTTTGTGGACAGTTGCCTGTTGATTTTTGAATTAAGGAGGCAATGATCACAGATTTCTAACACTGGCTTTTTCCGTTAGCATTTTCTTCACTTCTCATTCTTTCCATTTCTATGTGCCAATTCAACGCGAACACACATGGAGGATTTGAATTGGACTCACACAGTAGCCCAGCCCCAGCGAGACACAGGGCATAGGTGGTGTAATTGTCATAAGTTATCTCCAAGTTCCTTAGGGAGAGTGAGTCAAGTTTAGAGAAGTCAGCTGTTCTTCTGGAGACTTATAAAGTGTAATTGGTTCCGCTAAGATGGAAACATATAGTTATGCTTAAAGAATCAATAGCTTCAGTCAATTATTAAAGTAGGTTAATAGCTCCTGAGCATCCAAGGACTAATGCCATGTATGCAGTGATCCATACCCTGCTTTAATTATAATTGGTCTAGGTCCTTAAAGCACAGGGAGCTGTCTAGATGAAGAATGCAATGACTCCTTAATGATAGAAAGTAATGTGTAAATACAGGGACACGGAGAAAGAACCAAGAGATTAAAAGAGAAAAAAGAGCCCATGATAGAAAATGCACTTCCAAAGAATTTTCAGGTTGAGAAAGTAGCTATTTCATCTGACCCCAGTATAGTGGTCCTGGTCCTTTTCTGTAGAGTTTTCTTGGTAGCAGAAATTCAAGCATGTGTACAGTTTGAGAGAACGGTCTAGAGGAATCAACAAGAGAGTGCTGGAAGGTGCCCAGATAAGATAATGTAAAGTGTGAGACAAGGAAGTCTGAAAAGAAGTCAGTACCTATAGTAGGATCTGTTAGAATAACAAGGAGTCCTAGGACTCTGAAGTAATAGAGAGAACTGATGGGGATAATACTGCAGCTTGGGAAAATGATATAATGTAAGGTAGACATCAGCACTAGCACTAGATGTCTTTAAAAAATCTTGCTTATTTTGTTTGTTTCTTTGAACTCAAGTATAAGAAGAGACAGAAAGAACTAAGAAGCTTGACATGATGCCTAGGAGAGTCCAGGACAAGTGCTCAGGAGAATGATACCATCTTGCAGTTGGGAGAAAAGCAGCCAAAGATTTCTCAGGAAAATCAGAGGCAGCATCCAGACAGGGCATTACAAATCCATTGGAAGCAAAGTGCAACATTTAACCTATATCAAGACAATGGCTGAATGGTTGACACCTTTGACAGAAGAAATGAGTAACTCCAGAGAAACAGCTCCTCTCCACTGTGACAGGGTGAGCAACCCACCCCAAGTTTCCACCTGTTTCCCTATTCTTCCCAGATTCCTTATAATCAGCTGGGACCATGCTACCACTGTCATCATTGAAATGAGAGCAAAAATCAAAATAATGGCATCCAAGCTGTAGGCAGTGAAAAGTCCATTCATAGCTGCTAATTCACCTTGTAGCTGAGGCTTCAGTGTACTGCCCAGAGCTGAAATTCAGGGCTTGGGAGCTCATTTCTCAAGCTGCTAGAAGAGTTATTAGCTGAACTCTGTAAGTTGAGTTGCTTTTCCAGAAGTTCTTCTCAGTAAAACAGAGCACATTCCCTAAGGTTAGACCTCTCTGGAGTCAAATGACTGGTTTAAGTTGAACAATAAAGACTTAAGCTCTTTGCTTTAAAATTGTAGTAGCTCTAGAACTCCCTGTTGGGTTGGCCAAGACCTTTGTTGTTACTGCATTATGGTCCATTGGTTCTTTGTTTAACCGATTTCTCTCAATTCTTGGTTCACTGCCCAGTAACCTTTCTGCACATAAATCTGTCTTGATCTGTTTTCCAGGTAGTCTGACTTGAGACGCATGTTTCCCACTGGTTAGAACTCTAAGTGTTCCAGACCACGTAGCTATGCAATGACAAGTACTGTCAGTCTGGATCAGTGAATGGAAAAACACCTTTGCAAACCTGCTGAGAAATAAAACTTTATTGTATTAAGCCACAGAGATTTGGAGTAACTTTATTATCACAGCTAAATCTTTCTCTCTGAACCACTAAATTCATTCATGTTGTCCCCCATGGCCCTCCGTCCTCCTGGGATGGCCCACCAGCAGCACTCCAGCTCCTTATTTCAAGATAACCCCATTGAAATTTGCTGGCCCCCTAGATAAGAGCCCAAAGATTAAGTAATAGAATCTTTATATATTCTGTGCTGTCTCATGACTTCAATTATATTTGACTGAAGAAATCTTTTCTGAGGGTAACATAATGGCTCTATTTAATAAATGAGAACAAGTGAGGTCACTGGAGTATATATAACATGAATCCTTTTATCTGTTCTACATGAAATCTTTCTTAAATCTATTGAGATAGGCAGACAAGTGGAGAAGGATGAGAAGGTTGTAGAAAGTTTCCTCCTAATATGTCATTTTTGAGGAACCTGACAGAATTATTTCCCTGAGTCATCCATGAGGAAACATTGCCAAGCACAAGGCTATGTAAGATTTCTCCAAGCTTTGTGGGAGGATTCAACGGACATCCCTGAATGGTACAGGCGGCTATTATGACTATATATACAAAGAAGTCAAGAAAGGTGTACATTTTTACTGAGAGTGTTACAGGAAGATGTTATGATTTGGATCTGGAATTTTCCCCAGAGACATATGTACTGAAGCTGGGTTCTCAGCAGTGGTACTAGTGACATTTGCTCATGCAACACTCATGCATCCAAGCACCGATGAGTTCAGAGTTGACTGGCTATTAGCAGCTTGGTCCAATTGGAGGAAGTGGGTCCCTGGGGATGTGTCTTTCCTTTCTACTCTTTCTACTTCTTGGCTGCCATGAGGTGAGCAGTTTTCTTCCACCATGCTCTTCTGCTCATTATTTGAGTCGGGATGTATGTATGCCTAGACGCTATGGAGCCAGTCAACTGTGGACTGAGGTTGGTTCAAAGTACAGCTGTCTTTGTTTAGATTGGTATTTCTCAGGTATTTTGTCACAGCAACAGAAGCAAACTAGTACAAGCTCTCCTTGTACCTAGTAGGTGTACCTAATCTTCCCTTCTTTCCCTGGTCAAGTCCAGTTCCATTCTTCAGAAAGTCCGTTTCCTTCCCCTTGGGTAACACTGCCTTTTATGGGAGCCTTGGCCCTTTGCATATTCTGAATTTTAGTGTTTTTCTAGGTGTGATTTGCCTCTCCAAAGTGTGCACATAGGGAAGTCCTTGAGTAACTTCTCTGACGTGAGAGCTTCTACTTCCCTAGAGATTTCGCCTTCCACACGAACTACTGAAAACCAAGCAGGCTCTGTCAAAGGGGTGGTGAAGTAGAGTCCTCGTGTGAATATAGCTTTCCCTCTACTTCTTGTGAAATAATAGTTGTGGACCACTAGGTCAGGAGTGCTTGATTCCTTCTTGATGACCTTCTGCAGGTTTATGTCAAGTACAGTGTCTCTGAGTGCTGGTATTGCTTAAGGAGGGCACAAAGGACAAAGGTTTAAGAGGGTGTTGAAGAATAGGTCAGAAACTTCGGTGGCTAACCCTGGTAGGCATTTCCCTATCTCCACCCTCAACCCTGAGACTCCCAACCCCCCAAAAAAGCATGCCACATAGACCCAGGTTTGACCCCAGCTGTGCCTAGAAGGTGGCAGTTATACCCCCACCATCTGATACGTGCCCAAGCTCACGTCCACATGCAAAGCAGGTATTCACAGGTTGCTGATTTCTGCCAATCCCCGTTGTCCATTTCTTTCCCTCCCTCCTCCTCAATTTCTATTTAACCCACGATGCTGCTACAATACGAGGAGATTGGGATCTCTTATCATGGGATTTCTTGTCATGGAATTATTGGTCATGCTTTTCCCGGGTCTTTGCCTGTTACTGCACTGTAACACATGGGGAACACACACAGAGCTATAACACTTCTGTGGGCTCTCAGGCCCACGGACATGCCTCCATGGGTGCCTGGTTTACGGTCCCCCACTGCTGCCACCGCTGCTCTGAGCATGCCAGCTCCCTCCCTCGCCAAGGTCCCCTCCGTGTCATCGCCGCTGCCACCACCTCCACCCCCCATATGGAGTGTGCTTGCTCCCTGTGCTAGCCGGCCAGGGGGACAGCAGCCGCCCCCCCCCAGCACACTCTCACACAGGCACGCTGGGGACCAGAAGCAGCCCTGGGATAACTCCAGCCAGACCCGTTCTTGTTCCTTTTTCTTTTTTTATTAAAACAACATCTGAGCTCTGTGGTACAAGTGTTAGCAACCCCAAAGGAAATAATCCCTTTTGGATGTGCCACTATTTCCTTTCATGAGATTTTTGGAATTCATTCTGTTTCAGGAAAAAAATATGTAGACAACAGAGAAAGAGAAACAGCTACGGCTTCACAATCTGCATTTCCCCTTGGCTGTTTCAGTAAGCTTAGGAAAAAAAGTTTATTGAGTAGTTGCTTTGTGCCAGGAGATTAATATATTCTCTATTATAAAGTATCCATGGAAAGCCTGTTTCTCAAAATACAGAAAACCAAAGATTAGTTAAGCTTTTAAAAGATGACACTGTTACTAATAGGATTCAGAACAGCATGGACTGAATCCAGGTTGTCTCTGGCCCCACATGTAGCTCTTCTCACCCTTTTGCCCATGTGTCTCTCTGTAATGAATACAAAAGTGCAGAACTCATTCATCCTTTCGAGATTTCACTAAAGCTACAGTAAATAGGATTCTAAGTTGTGTGGGAATCTGAGGATATCATTAGCTACTTAAATCCGGACTTAGAATGTCATGAGGCATATAAACATATACAGAAAGTGGGCCAGAGAAAAATCTGAGAGTTCTCTCTGAGTAAATATTATAAATAAGTTTATGCTCATACATAATAATAAATATTATCAACATAATAATCCTTTCGCTTATTAAGCCCTATTGCATTGTTGGCACTATGCTAAAGAGGTATTAGGAATGATCACATTTAATTCTAAAGATAATCCCAAGCATGCAAAACCTATTATGATTCACATTTTACAGATAGAGAAAGTGACATCTGGAGAATTTAATTACTTTTCCCAAAGTTATGCAAGCAATAAGTTGTATACCAACTAATTGAAGTTGGGTAGGCCAACTGTAAATATGTCCCCTCAGCCACAAAAACTTCTGTGTGATAATTGTGTAAGGATAGCAAAGACAATTTTCAAGTTCTTGTTGGGGAAGCACAAAGGAGAATTGGGGATGATGGATCAACTGACCAACCTGGAACTGCTCACTCTGCTTTGCGTACAAATAGAATCAGGTCAATGGTCTTCTGGAATGTTCACCGCATATGATATCAAAAGGCAGAAGATTAAGAGAAACAGATGTAAGATGAAATACTCAAACCAACAATGCCTGCCATGTTGAATGAGCCAGGCAGAAAATGAAGCCAGTGCAGAGGAAAACAGCCAAAACAGAGAGACCTGAGTTCCGATGGCAACATTTATGTCCCTGGATCCAACTGTGCCTGAAGCTAGTATATCCCTTGAACTTTTCAGTTATGTGAACCAATAAATGCCCTTTTTGCTTAAAAAAAAACAACAGATGTGCCATTCCATGATCCCAAACTTTGTTGGAAGGATGGGTCAGTTATCAGAGTGCCAGACAACTCCAGAGACTCTAAGATCTCTTTTCTATCTCCCTGGGCTCATCCAGCAACAAGAGGCCTCTTAGCCTTGGTGTAAGGGCTCTACTGCACATTTAAATACTCTAGCTCTTAAACAAAAGGTTAGACAAAGATCAGTGAGGAACTGTGCTACTTGTCAGACTTTTGTCATTGTACCTTTTAAAGCCCACAAAGATTTAATTGGACTTTTCACAGCAAGATTCATCTATGGCTACAATGACATGTTTAGCCTGTCCAAGAGGCATCTTGTTTCTGGTTTTAGCTTCTGTGGATTGGTTGAACTTTAGCTACTGTAGTCAGGATGAGGTTAGGCTTTGTTGAAAACTGTACCGTGGGTCTAGGTTGACTCCAAGTATCTATTGTATGTCTTCATATGGAAGACACCCAAGGCACATTCTTACCAAGGAATATAGAAACATAAGAGGGTAAGTTCAACCATGCAAGCACAGTTTAAACTTCTTTTTATATTACATCTATTAGGGTTGTGCTGGCCAAGGCAAGTCATACATCCAACTTAAAGTCAAGCGTCAAGGAAGTATTCTTACCTACCTTGACAGCATGAAAAATCTGTGAAGAATTGGAATGCATCTAATTAAATCTACTATTCAGGGATAGACTTGGGAGAAAATAAAGTATCAGAAAGTGTGCTAAGAGGTATAATTAAAAACTATTGTTGATACAAACTTGTCTCTAACTGACAACTTTTTATTTGTCTTTTCTTCTAACTGGTGTGTACATAGAAGTTTTGCACGTGATTTCCCTTCTCAAAGACAGTAAGTAAAGTTAAACCCAATGAAAACCTATTTCAACATAAGCAAGCTATGTGACAATGGGAATTCTCAGAAGTGGATTCCAGCGATAGGACAGGGAAAAGAAAACAGCACGTGATTGGGCATTTAATATTTTTTTTCAAAATCTAGGTAGGTGTATTATGGTCAAAAGGGGTGTCAGCAATAAAAATTCATAGCAGGAAGAAAAAAGAACCATTTTCTAGACAGCCAGAAACCTAGAGCCTAGAGAAGAGGTTGAATTACAAAGCAGCTGATAGTCAGGTATGGAATTCACTACTGTGGATCCAATAAACCACACAACCATGATAGGAAAGCACATTGCCTTTTCTTGAGAGATTTTTTTTTTCTTTCAAGCTTCACTTGGGATATCTCAATATCTTGTATTTATGGGGACTTCTTCCTTTTTGCTGATCCATTGGACAACTCTGCTAAGCCTACATGTCTTCACAGTACCTGTCAAACTGCTTTCATTTTTTTATCATCTCCTATATTTCCTGTATTATTCAAATACCTCATTTGTCCTGCTATATTTGGTACTCCCTATTGAATTTTTGTAACTTTGATCTTGGAAGTTTTTGATTCAGGGACTTCTGACATTTTCTACCTCATTATAGCCGTACTTGGCAATTAAGGTTTAATGATGTTTTTCTCCAGCTCAGTGTCTCTGGCACTCCTTCATAATAGGACAACTAGTTCATCTTCCCACACTTCTTGGAAAAAAATCCATTTCTCCTTTTTTAAGATCCAGTTCTAAAAGAAATGTTTTCTATGTGTTTTAGGTTTACTTACTTTTGTTGAACGTAGCTTATCTTATATATAACTTATCTCTCCTATTTCTTCTTAGATGTTCATTATGTCCTTATGGGGAGATGAGGAAATAGAAGGGAAAGATGGAGGAAAGGTGGGAGAGAGAAAGAAGTGGAAAAAGAAAGAAATAGAGGAAGATATGGTAAAGAATATGGTTGGATTTAAGTAGGAATGAAGGAAAGGAAAAAAACGAGTGGGGGATGGGAGAAAAAATGGGAGCGGGGGAATCAGACAGAGAATGCTTAAAGCAGAGAGGCAAAGGATCAAGAAAAGTATGTAGGAAGGTAGAAAAATTGTGTGGGTAGCTGGCAAAAATGTTCACTAGGAAGATCACCAGATCCTATGATGATTATGTATGAAATATTTCTCTCATGTTATATAAATGTGAGGGAAAGTATTAGAGGAACATATAGAAAAATGTCCCCCAAAATAGGTAGGAAATTCTAGAAGTTTGTAGCCATCACAAACCCTAGATGCCACAGGTGATCCGTCTTTCCTTCTTATTCCCAGAGTGCACTGACATACCCCCTTTCAAATTAGAAAGCTGCCACATTTCAACCGTGCATGTTTTGAGTCAAACGTCTGCTGAGAGCTACCCACTTGGTATGTGTTCATCATCACCCCTCAAGTATTTACAGTGAAATCCTGTGCATACTTCCCTCAACTCCTCTTTCAAAAACCTAGATTTGCCAGCTACAAGTGCCAAGGGTTGAGAAGTCTACAAACTCAGGATGTCTAAGGCAAATTTGTTTTCTTTCTGCTCTACTATTTTCAGAAAGGACAATAAAAATTATCCAAGTCAAACCCAGAATGGTTTCAGTACTATTTCATAAACCACTCTTTTGTCAAATACCCAGACGAGTGCATGCAGAGCTTGTAAATGATTTCACCATTGGTGGAAGTAGGTCCTGCCAACGAGTCCAGATGTTGGTGGCAAGGTTCACAATCATCTGACTGGATTGTATGATGATGATGTCTGCAGACAGGTGGAGCCTGACAACTATGCCCAGGGTGGAAAGCACCACATGGATGTGTCTGTGCACATCATTCTAGGCAGTGAACCCAAGATCCTCTCACAAGCTGGTGTGTCGTCTTCTTGTTCCCAGACCCAGTGAGCATATGCACATCCTCACCTTACTCGCCCTTTCTGCATATTCACCTCATTGCTCTCTTCCTCTTAGATGTATTTTATTTTTGGTTTGAGTGATGTCACACTCTTACTTTTCTTTCAGATTTTATATGTGCTGGCATGCTTGTGTTGGTATTTACACTTTCTAGCCTCTTTGGTTTTCTCTTTATAGTCTTTCTAAGTGAGCTCTTTTAATTCGGTGACATTGATGTTTATGAAGCTACAGCGTCTATATACGTTTCTAGTCACAGTTTTTATAGTGCTAACTGGAAAAATGAGTTAATTACTGGCTATCCCAGTGTGGATCACCCTTAACCACCTCAAACCTGCAATATTTCTAGCTGGATTCTCCATCTCCCATCACCCACATCCGCAAACTTCCTCCTAATAATGAATTCAAGTTGGACCCCTTCTTCATATACTAGCCATCTGTATTCTGTACTTACCATGGAAGACAGAGGGAGCTTCCTAAAATAGAGAGGCTCACACTGTCCCCTGCTTCCAGAGGCTCCACATTGCCCTGTATGTGAAGTTCACTCACTCAGTCACACTGGCATGTCATATGGAGCCTCTGCTTACCTGGCCTTTGCGCACCTCTTCTGGCACATCTTTCAACCCCTCTCCTCTCATACCTCACCGCCTGGCCATGCCTAGTCTCTGTAGGCGTAGCTGGACAGACCACACTGTGCTGCCCCATGTGCCTGGGGTCTGCACTTGCTTCTTCTGCATGGACAATTTTGATAACTTCATGAACTGACCAGAACAACTGAAGGAAAGAGTTTATTTTGACTCACAACTTCAGAAAGTAGTTTCTTATGACAAGGAAGGCACCATGGCAGGCGTGGGAAGCTGGCATCACAGCATAGCACTGTCAGGAAGCAGATGGAGAATACATGAGCCCGGCTAAATCAACCTCCAGGTCTGTCTCCAGTGGCCCACTTCCTCCAGCAAGGCTACACCCTGTAAAGGTTCCACACCTTTCCCATGCAGCTCTACCAGCAGAGGAACAAAGGCTGAAACACAGAATTCTATAGGAAGGAGCATTTTACATTCTGATCACAACTGCTCATATATGTCTTTGCTTGTTTGTGTGGTGCTAGGGATGGAACTCAGTGCTGTATCCTGTGCTCCTATAAAATTTTAATGACTAAACTTGTCTATTATTTTCTGTATGAAATTTTTCCTTATTTGCTCAGTGATTCATGCAGTCACTAAGTGTTTGTTAAGGCCTAGGAGCTTGTTTGGGTCAGTTTTGACTGCTATGACAAAGTATCATTGTGAATGGCTTATAAATAGTAAGAATTTTTCTCTCAGATCTGGCAGCCGTAGAGTTCTAGATCAAAGCACATTAAGGTCTCAGTCCTGGATCAGAGAGAATCATCTTGTTGCTGGGTCCTCCCAACATAGAAGGGGTAAGAGAGGTCTCTGGGCTCTCTATAAAAATATTGCCCTCAAGAGCTAATCACTTTTCAAGGGATCCTTCTTTTAATAACAACAACATTGGGTGTTAGGATTTTAATATATGAATTGAAAGGAGACACAAACATTTATTTTTGTGGCTGAGATATTAAAATCCTGGATACTGTTTCTGGTGTTAGTCTTAAGATGTCTCACAGTTGTATACTTTGCTCTATACACTTGCCACAATGCCTTGCTTTTGCTCTGAACATAAATGTTTGTCCCTCTGTGCAACACTAATGTCTCCCTGATTGTTTTTGCAACTCAGTTCAGATTTCTGGAAAATGTTTCTCAACTGCATGTGGGTAAACCATTTATCCTCAAACCCGTTTGTCACCCCTAGAGACAAGCAGAACACAATCACAGTTAATCTGAAAACTGATATTTTTCTTTTCTTTTTATAATTGCTAGACCTGACTCCTTTATCTCAGGATCCTGATCACCTGCCTCTGATATAAAATCACAGTAATCATTTAGAGTCTCTAGCCAGAAGGAATCCAAAAGACAGAAAGTCAAAAGTCTCTTAATGTATCCCATTTTACTCTAACTTATCCTGAAAGAGGCAAGCACAAAGCCCACTTCAGGGTGAGGCAGCTTGTAATTGTGCACACACTGAGAATGCAACGTTTTTCTATATTCAATTTCTCTCACACATTTCAGAAGCCTGTTTATTTTTTTTCATTGTGCTGAGCATTTCTGTGGCGAGGAGGAAGATCAGGTTGGTTGATAGCCAGCTTTCAGTTTCTGCCCTGTCTCCTTAGCTGATCTTGGTGTTATAACAAGCAAGCATATGATAAAACTCAACAAATATTTGTTGAATTGGATTACCTTGGTGGTAAGGGAAATGAGCCCTGTAGAGCTGCACAAAGCCACATTGGTCAGGGGCTTTGTTTGCATTTAATCAGTTTAGAACCCCTGGGATTACAGAGATGATGGATAAACATTGGCCTCAGAACTCACCTGTTACATAATTTGTTCATCATCTTTCTTATTTTCGCCTACAGAGACAAGTCTTACAAGGCAATGACATGAAGACATTTCCAAGGGCTTACTAAAATAATTCAGTTGACCTAGACTTTGAGGGGACTTTCAGGGCTGATGCAATTGCAAATATATTCTGCATGTTACAGAGCATTGGAATGAATGCATACAAGGCTCTCACCATGACCCCAAGGATAGGTGAATACTGTTTAAGGAAACAGGAAAGACCATGCTGCATATCATTTTACTCATTTGTTCCTTCACCAATCATTTATGCTAAAAATCATGGCATAGATTGTGACAGGATGATTAACTTTTTTTCTACTTCTATTGCCTTAATTCACCCTTACACAATCAGTGAGCAGAAGGGGTGATCATTGGGTAATTGTAACAAGAAGTAAAATACAAGAGTTGACTTAGTTTGGGGCAGAGTTTCCACTGTTTTGGCACAACTGAGATACTTGTATGAATTATGAAATCATAATAATCTTAGTGATTCCTCATATGAGCTAAATGCTGTTGGATTTGCATTTAAAATTGCCACAGCATGATTTAAGCAGTAAATTCATGGTAACATTTTTAATGATTAATTTTCCCTAGAACAAATTGAACAGCCAATGAAAGAACCCCACAACTGCTAAGCAGAGGGTAATGACACAGAAGGAAGAGAGCTCTTTATATATTGCTATCTTTAACGGTCTCGTTTTTCTGGCCTATTGAACAAGAAGGTCCATATGGCATTTTCTTTTTCCACTGGGCCCCTCACCATCAGACTGATGATGTGAACATTCATTTACTTATCAAATATTGACTGAGTGCCTATTAATGCCTAAATCCAGAAAGACAGATTAGCCACAGAACTGCAGCTCCAAAGTAGAACTTAAGGTGGACCTGGGCCATACAAACAAGTGTCTTTAAGGTGATACTGTGCTTTTTTTCTGGGGGTGAGGGCTCAAGGCCAAGTTTGTCCCAGGTGGCACTGAGATAAGGCTTCATGGCTGTTCCCTGAGCACAGTCCTGTGTGTGCTGATGGAAGCAGTGCTATGCTTCTTTGCTTGAGGCTAGAATGAGAGACTGGCAACCTGAATAATTCTGGATGATTCTCTTCTGTTTGGCATTGCTTCTGTTCCTCCGAGAGCTGTGTCCTGTACCCTTTGTGTTAACTAAAGCAGGAAGCCGTCAGTCTATTCCAGTCCTTCCTAATCCATCCTGACCAGAGACAGATAGAAATAATTCCTTCATACCACTCTTAAAAAGGACAGAATCCTGCTTCCTTGATTTTGTTAGCCAATATTCCTTCCAATGTCCTGTTACTGGTCACGAGATAGAACCTTCATGGCACAGTTATTCTCCCTGTCTTTGAATAAAAGCAGGGGATGACAGCCACATCTGTGGTTCCTTTTAGGTTTTGACAACTTCTGTACCTATGACTTCAGCAGCATATTTAAAAAGAAAATCGAAGTAGTTAAGGTACAGGTTGGGACTTCAACCAAAGAAGACAAATGTGTCCACACATTAATTAAGTCTCATCTGCCCATGGTTCATTTGAAGTCTCTCTCTCTAATTCTCAATGGTCCTAACCCCACACAAGATTATCATGTCATAGACAGACACGTATAACAAATTGGCTTATAAACTTTTGAGTTTTAGTTATGTACAGCTATTTGTCTTATTAAAATGACTCAGTAACACTGAGAACTTGAAGACAGTATTGAAGAAAAATGCTTATATTTCCTTAAGTAGTATTCTTTTGTGGTATCAACTTCTTCATTTTGCTTTCTTCATCTCTCTAGCCAGGCTCATCATGAAGTGAATTTCAAAAGACACAACAGGGGGCAAGATAGCTCAGCAGTTAAGGTACATGGCTGCAAAGCATATTGACCTGAGTTTGATTCCCCAGTACCCACGTCAAGTGAGATGCACAAAGTGGTGTGTGCATTGGAGTTCGTTTATAGTGGCTAGAGGCCCTGGCATGCCCATTATCTTCTCTCCCTCACTTCTCTCTGTCTTGCAAATAAATAAATAAATAAATAAGTAAGTAAATAAATAAAAATAAATAAATATTAAACAAAAAGAAACAGCAGAAACCTTGCTTGTAGAAATGATATTTCTTTAGCTACTGAGCTGTCAATAAAGCTGTCTACAAATCCTCAGGCTCATGATTCATGTGCAATCCTTACTGTACTTGATTGATGGCAGGAACATAATGTCAATGATACAAAACCATTTCAGATTTATGGGACTCTCTGTTGAGCCTCATGTGAAGCAAATATTTTTTAAAACTAGTTATCAATTTACAGAATTGGAAGTTGCACTTAGTTCCATGAAGTAAACCTTGTATCATCATAACAGCCTAAGTCAGACACGGTTGGGAAAAGAGTTTCAGGGACTTTCTTTTTCTTTGTACTGATAGTATGATGAGCTGAAATACTGAGCTGATAGTTCTTGGTTCTCAGTTACTCTTTTCTGTCCATTTCTTTTCACAGCTATAAATTATTCCTTATAGAGATAGAGAGCAGCAAGGCTTCCCAAAGACTGAAGCCATGCTGTCAAAGGAATAAGCACACGGATGGGCCAAGCAATCCCCAATGCCCTAGTCCAACAGGGCCATTCTTTCTTGTCCAATGAATCCAACTGCATTCCACATGAATGTGTTTTACAAGAATTCCATTGCTAAGATATTTTTGCAGACCACAAATATTTCTAGTCTTTGTTTAATAGAAAATGAAACTTAGTGAACATGGACAGGACAGGTTGGTTCAAGACCATATGGAATATAAAATCACAGCCCGACTCAGGCCTCCACATTCATAGAGTAGCACACTTAAGAGCTCTGTTCTCAAAATGTTCTACTTCCAGCCTTCACCCCATCTCAAGAAAAGCCGTCTTTCCTGGGAACATCATAGTTAGGGATTTCTGATTCTATTCATTTAGGATTAGATGCTCACAGTTGGCTGGGTTCCCTAGAACATTGCTGAACACAGAAATAATTGAGAAATGCTCTCTGACATCAGATGACACAAAGTATAGTCAGAGTTGAAGTTGGAATTCAGCTCAGAACAAAAGCCTCAGTACCTAGGGAGAGAATATCTGAAACCGGCTCTGTGTGGGTGGGACAAACCAGAAAACTTCCTGCAAGAAGGATATGGGAACAGAGGACAGAAAAGCCGACTTGATTTCACAATGACATCTAGTAACAGAAATCAGCACACTGGCATGAGACACAAAGTAGGATCCTAGCAATTTGGAGAGATGGTCCTCTGTTCCTTGGCAATATTGCTTAGTGAAAGGCTCTTCTGTTTTGTTGGTTCAGCAGCAGAAGGATAGTGTTGAATTCGTGAAAGTTCTGAACACAGCGAAGAATGGCTCATTTGTCAATAACTATAATGCTTTTGATGGAATACCACCATGGTTTCTTATTACAATGCCAGAAGCCAGAGAGACCAAGTAGGGGTGAAATTATTTGGGTACACAGAGATTTGATGAAAAAAAAATGATTGCATATAGCTGAGAACATCAGCAAATAGGTTGAGTTTGGGGGAGAACCTTCTAGAAGAATTATTCTATCAGCAAATCGAGTCACCCAGTAGAAATAGGAGCACTTTAGTATAAAGCTCAAGCTATGTGTTTATTCCTCATAAACTTTTTATTGGATGTTTACTACTAAAGTAAACATTTCTTTCTTTTTATTCTTGAACAGTCTTTGTTTTCTCCTGAGAGTTTTTGTACCTACTGTACCTTTTGTCTGAATTAATCTTTGCTCACCTCCTGTCCCCCAACCCAAGTCTTCCAATAGCTAGCTTCTCATAATTCAGGTCTCTTGTCTCATCTCCCGCGTCTCCTTTCTTTGTTTTAAACTGAGACTGTGAATGGTTTTGAAACTTGACAAATGTCACATTGTCTCACTGATGAGCCCAAGCCTGCTAGTTTCAAAGCTGCTTTACTCAGTAAGAAATATTACAATTAACGCTAATATAGCTTAGTGATATCACAGGTATCACATCAGCAGCAGCTTCCCAAGTTACATCTAGGAATTCTGATCTGATGAACACAGTTATCAACTGGGGGATCTTCAAGAAAGTTCAATGAAAAAAAAAAGGAGTGGAAACTTCTAAGACAGCTACCAGTTTATGAAATGTCGGATGGTTGGGCTTTTTATAAAATTTAGCACAATAATTGTAAGTAAGCTCTCTGTTAGCTAATTATCATTCTCTGAGAAGAATGAAATACACTAATCAACTACAGGTTCTATTTCAAAACAACAATCAATCAGAAGAGTGTGTCATGGAGTGTGATAGCATCCGTTATTTGTTTTGGAGACTTACACTGAACTAAGTGCTTTATATACACTGTTTTTCATTTAATCCTGACTATACCTTGGTAAGGCAGGTATTATTATTATTATATGCCCATTTCACAGGTGAGGAAACTGAGGTATACACAGGTTAAATGACTTCTCAGAGGCTGTGCTGCTTGTTAGTAATGGAAACATGACGTGAACCAGGAAATGGAAAGCCACCACACCCATGAAATAGATTCTACTCCCTTTCAGTGAATATTGGCATTTATGTTGTAAAAATATAAAACAATAACTGTTTACTATCTTCCTATTCTACCTAAATTACTACACTATAGGCTTTGATGTATTTTATCCAATTATTGTTTTTCTTTTGCTTCTATATTTTTACTGTTTTTGTTTTATTTTTAACTTTTTCTTGACAACTTTCATATGTGTCTAGAATATATCTTGATCATAATCTAGTATCTTCTCCTGTCACCTTTACATACCCCTCCACTGAATCCCTTTTTTCCCCCAGATAGTCCCTTTTCTATTTTGACATCTTTTTTGGCCTCTTATGCCATCCTGATGGAATGTCGATGGGCCTAATGTTGTGCAGGTCTTGTACGAGGGATGACAATTGGTGTGAGGTCATGAACACCATGGCATGGCATGTCTGGAAGATACCATTCCACACCACTTCTCCCCCTCCTCTGGCTCTTACAATCTTTCCAGGACCTCTTCTGCTGTGTTCCTGGAGACTTGGAGAAGGAATATAGGTGTATGATTTAGCACGAAGCACTCAACACTCACTGATTCCCTTTCTTCCCCAACTCAGAGATGTTCAGCCCCCAACCCAGTCCTATCCTCGACTCTGATAACTCTTCAGCTGTGCTATTAACACACGCAGGGCTGCTCTTAGGACACTAATCTGTGCAGGGAACAAGGAGCCACTTTGAGTGCTGTGGGCCTTCAGGGACACTGCAGTGAGCTGGTGAGGAGTTCCCAAAATTGTGTCTGTGTTCTTAGAATCCTTAAGTCCATTTCCACGGCGTTAAAGTCCATCTCAACCTCTAAGATCAAAAACAGCTCACGATTTTACATAGTAGATGCTCAGTATCGACATGGATTTCGGGAATACTTGAGGAAATCTAACCAAGCGGAGGCTTGAGGCTTTTTTTTTTTCTTCCAATTTTCTCCAGCTGGAATAATTAAGTTAATGCACCAGGCTGTTTCCCAGAGGTGCCATTTTCTGGTATTTCACAGCAAGCATGATGACTCTCTTCTGAATCCTCCTGAGCGTCTGCCTTTGCCCTTTTCTTTCATTTTCCAGAATGAGACACACCACTCTTTCTGAAAATGAGCAAGCTCACATCTAACCCTCGGTGTGTATCAGCCTAGCATGCATAAGGCTCTGTGTTTGATCAATAGCACCCCAACAAAATAAAATTCCACTCCCCCTATTTCCAAACCAATGTGGCCACAGGACAGAAATACAGTGCTTGTTTACTTTGATGGATGGTTTTAAGTAAAGACTAGAGTATCTTTCTAGAGCTTCATAACTGAATCTTATCTCACAGATCAATATATTTCACTTAATTTTACCTTAAAAAGGTTAATTTAAATTAATTTGCATTTAAAAATCAAATTATAAAAAAAATCAAATTATACTACTGCGTCGGGCGATGGTATTGTGAATTATTGAGTTTCATTTACAAAGACATAGGACTAATAGAATTCTGGTTATCATTTCAGTGAATGTTAGTACAAGAAAAAACTTAGCTTCCTTTTTTAGCTGAGAATTTGGAGGCCAATTTAATTATTGGAGGCCAGAGCTTGTTAGTAGAGGTTTAAGACTCAGAACATGGATTGAACCAGTACTTCTTCACTTGGAATCTTCAGCTTACTTTGGCTGCAATGGACAGATGCTATGTTCATGACCAGGAACCAGGTTTCAGAAGGCTAACATGTTACTTGCACCATGGCGGATGAGTTAGTGTTTTATCTTTCACAAGTCAGTTGGTTAATGACCCACTGATGCCAATGGGCTGTTCTCTCCAGTCATGTACTACCTCATGCGTTTTGTCAGAGACAGAAGACGATTTTGTCTACATAGCCCTTAGTCATCAGTCTTTTATTTCAAAAAATGCCAGTTGGTCCATATAGGGTAACTTTTGCAGTAAGTAGGCTCTTCTTTGATAAGTCTCTAAGCAACAGAAAAAGAATGAGCAGAGAATTTTTCTGTATGTGTGCATTTTTTTCCAACAGGGCCCTTTTTTTTTACTATGAATTATTCTTTTTTCATTTACTCTTATAAGATAAATTCACATTAAAAGTACAACTTGTTGGGGTAGGAGATATGGCTCAGCAGTTAATATCATTTGCTTGCAAAGCCTGCCAGCCCAGGCTCAATCCCTCAGTACCCACATAAAGCCATCTAGATTCACAAAGTGGAATATGTGTCTGGAGTTGGTTTTCAGTAGCACACAGAGCCCTGGGATGCCCAGTTTCTCTCTCTCTCTCTCTCTCTCTCTCTCTCTCTCTCTCTCTCTCTCTCTCCTATTTATCTCAAATAGGCAAATAAATATATTCAAAGAAAGTATTTAATAGGAGGGCCGTGATGCTGCTTGAGGTCCCCTGGAATCAATGTCAATTCAGAGCCAGTGTCCAATAGGCCCCTAAAGGTTTGATTATTTCCTTTTTTCCCAATGTACAGTTATCCTAGCAAAAGACTGTAGGTCCCTCTGAGGAAGGACAGGACTAAGCTTAACATTGAAACATTTGGGGGAGAATTATGTGGATAGACCTCCCTGAGTGGGAAAAGGATATAAGAATACTTGCGTCCCATGTTAATGCTCATCAGAAGGTGATGGCATTGGAGGATGACTTTAATAATCAAGTTGATAAACTGACCCGTTCTGTGGATAGTGGCCAACCTCTCTCCTCAGCCACCCCTGTCATTGCCCAATGGGCCCATGAACAAAGTGGCCATGGTGGCAGGGATGCAGGTTATGCATGGGCCCAACAACATGGACTTCCACTAACGAAGGCTGAACGGCTGCTGCTGAATGCCTGATCTGCCAGTCGCAGAGACCAACACTGAGCCCCCCTCCCCGTATGGTAGCAGTCCTCAAGGAGACCAGCCAGCGACTTGGTGGCAGGTTGACTACATAGGACCACTTCCATCATGGAAAGGGCAGCGTTTTGTGGTTACTGGAATAGACACTTATTCTGGGTATGGATTTGCTTTTCCTGCACGGAGTGCTTCAGCAAAAACTACCATCCATGGGCTCACAGAATGCCTTATCCACCGTCATGGTATTCCACATAGCATTGCCTCAGACCAAGGAACTCACTTCACAGCCAAGGAAGTGCAGCAGTGGGCTCATCATCATGGAATTCACTGGTCCTTCCATGTGCCCCACCACCCTGAAGCAGCTGGCTTGATAGAACGATGGAATGGCCTTTTAAAGAACTAGTTATGGCACCAACTAGGTGGCACTAGCCTGGAGGGCTGGGGCAGGATTCTCTAGCAGGCTGTGTATGCTCTGAACCAGCATCCTATATATGGTACTGTTTCTCCTATAGCCCGGATCCACGGGTCCAGGAACCAAGGGGTGGAAATGGGAATGGTACCACTTACCATCACCCCAAGTGACCCATTAGCCAAATTTTTTGCTTCCTGTTCCCCCAACCTTATGCTCCTCTGGCCTATAAGTCATGGCTGCAGAAGGGGGAGTACTTCTGCCAGGAAGCACAGAGAACATTCCATTAAACTAGAAGCTAAGACTCCCCCCTGGCCACTTTGGGCTCCTGATGCCCTCCAGTCAACAGGCCAAGAAAGGAGGTACAGTGTTAGCAGTAATGATTGACCCAGACTACCAGGGAGAAATTGGACTGCTCCTCCACAATGGAGGCAAGGAAGAGTATGTCTGGAGTGCAGGAGACTCTATAAGGTGCCTCTTGGTGTTACCCTGCCCTGTCATCAAAGTCAGTGGGAAACTATAACACCCCAATCAAGGCAATGTGAAAAATGACTCAGATCCATCAGGAATAAAAGTATGGGTTACCTCTCCAGGTAAAGAACCAAGACCTGCTGAAGTGCTTGCTGAAGGTGGAAGAAATACAGAATGGGTAGTTGAAGAAGGTAGTTACAAATACCAACTAAGGCCACGTGACCAGTTACAAAAACAAAGGCTGTAACTGCCATGAGTGTTTTGTTTTGTTTTGTATTACTTGCTAAGAATGTCTGCCCATACGTATACCAATACCTTTGTTTTTCCTCTATTATTTAATTAATATTAATTGAGATTATGTCATTAATCATTGTTGAATTTATATTATTAGATATTAGACTAAGCATTCCTCAAGGGACCTGCCTTATATTGGGGAAGATTATGCATTTCCGGTTGTATGTGGGATAGTTATATCATGTTAGGTGGAATCATGAGATTCCTGTTTTCATTTGAAAATTAAGATGTAAGGAGATATTGTTTGATGTCAAGTTGACAAGGGGTGGACTTGTGATGGTTAAGTTTATTTGTCAACTTGACCTATGTAATAATCCATAGTAATCTTGAATGGGTCTCTGAGCTTGCCTGCAGGAAGGATTGACAAAATCCTTTTGGGATTTTGGAGAAGGGAGGAGTTTCCTTCTCCAGAGTGAGCCCTTCCCCCCAGTGGGTGGACCTTCCAAGGGGACTAATATAAGGAAGCTTGAGGGGAAGGAAACCCTCTTCCTTCCTCCCCTGGCTGCTGGTGCCTGTTCATGACTTGCATTCAAATCCTGCTCTCCCACCCTTCCTGGATGTTGGAACCCAGTTTCCTCAGCCTCACATCATGGACTGAAGAACAGCCGCTCCCGAGGGAGCCATCTGGCCTTCTGGGCTGGATTGGAACTGCTGAGGCATCCAGCCATGTAGACTGAACAGCTACTGGTTCCTTCACCCGTTGGCCTGCAGACTGCTAATGTTGGACTGTTGTAAGCTACCCCAATAAATTCCCCTTTATCATTATCCATTCAATCAACTCTGTTTCCTCTAGAGAACCCTGACTAATACAAGGATATTGTCCTTGTTATGATGAACTTGAAACCATGCTGATCTCTACTAGTCATAGTATATCATCACGACTCTAATTTAACCTGAATGTATAAAATACAGGCTCTGGAACACTCAGAGGAAAGTTTGCCTTTGCTCTGTTTAGATAAAGTAAATTCAAAAGTAAGGCCAATCACTTGCAGTCTGAAATGGATTTGTACCTTGAAATGTACATTTGATTTTAGGAGCAGATGGAAAGCATCTAAGATGAGAACGCTTGAATAATATAATTTTATACATGCTTGGCCAACAACAGATTTTCTGTCATACTGATCAATTATTGAAAATGAAATTCTTATACCAGCTAGAAATGAAGATTGATCTCAAAAGGCAGAAGACGATCCTATCTCTTGGTGCAGACCTTTATTATTTAGGGCCAGACTTCCAATTCATTGTCTGTGATTGACACAATGATCCAACTTCCATCATTCCTGGGAGAGGTGAGTCATCCATCCATTGCTATCATAGGTTCAAACTTAGATTGGATATTTGAGCCATAAGCATAACTCACCCAAATCTGCTCAGCTGAAAAACAGCAATAACTTGTTTGAAAAAAAATCTATAGGATAAAGATAAGCCATTTCAAAACTAACAAGTTCAAGGATAGAATTTGGAGCTAGGATAATTATTTTTATTTTGGGCTTATAGAAAAGTCCCACAAGTTATAACAAATACAGTAAAATCAAGTAAAGCCAACTGACCTCTCCTTCATTCCTATCTCTAGTACCATTCACTTTTAATCCTTCTTGTTGTAAATGTATAATTAATAATGTATAAGATCCCCCTGTTTTTAAAGGATAAACCTTCTGGGGAGGTTATTCTCTGCTATTTATCAGCCTCACTTTATATTTGTATAATATTTTATTTTGAAGAGCAAATTAAATTTCTCCCTTTTGCAGCTGTAGGGCACCATTGGGGTAATTAAAACCTTTAAAATAATCATCAGCAGTATGAATAAAATATCAGCCATCTTCTAACAATATTTCATATTTAAAATTTTTATTAAAGTTAATGGGAGTTTTGCCAGCCAAAGGAAATTTATAGAAGAATCTAACATTTATTTAAATAAGTAAATTAAAATCAAATTTCCCTGGATGATAAAATAAGCAGAATGGTATTTGGAATGAAGTGTAACTATGGCCATAGCAGATTTCATGTATTATACAGACCTTTTTAGTTTAATGCCAACAGAAAATCTTTCTAGAAATGGCTCCACAGGATGAATTTCCAGGGCTGCTTTCACAAGAGAGAAGGCGATGCCCAAGGGTGATGCTCTTGGTGCTTAGCCTGAACTTAGGAGGAATAAACAATTTCTTTCCTGTCATTGCCTCCTTAGAGGCTCACACACACATCCTAAAACAAGTTTAAAATCTCATCATTACCCCTCTCTCACAGATGAAGCCAGGGTATATGGCCTGCCTCATTCATACAGCTTCTTAGGGACACAGGATTCTAAAAGTTTCTAGGAAGTCCTTGGAATTTGCAGGATAAACGTAAAACTTTGGGCATTTGTTTTGATCATCCACTCTACAGAAAGAGCAAAAAATTCTCAGGTAACAAAGCAATATTTCCTTAGAGTTGAGACACAGAGGAACTAATGTGTTCTTATCTAATTTGCTAACAATGCATTATTAGCTTCTCCTATGCATGATCCTGTCAGAAAGGCTACAGCCTATGTGAAGATTTCATAAACCCATAGTTCTAGTTTCACTGTTAGAATTTTATTTGAAAAATTTCATCTCCTCTTTTCTAGTTTTACTCAAAACTAGAAAACTGTCCATGAGCTGGCATATGTGGCTGGAGCTTCCATTCTCCCAAGCCTGTAAATCCTAACGAGAGGGTGTCATGACTTTTGGTCCCAGTGAAAGCCCTGAGGTTTTGACTTGTTTGGTCTGTCATCTGTGGCTACATCTGGGTCAGAGAGGATGGGCACACTGAATGGTCAGGCCCATGCAAACCTTGATGGCTAGCTTGTGGGGACAATTGCATGAAAACATTTCATAAGGGTGGGGAAGGAGTGATTCTTCGAAGAAAGATTTTGTACTGTTACCAGAAAGAGATGAAGATGAGACAATAGCTGTGGAGGTAAATTATAACAAACTATTTTATCAATGGAGAAACCGAGGCTAGTAGCTAAGCAGCTTGAGCAGCAAAGACACAGCTCTTATTCCCAGCTCTCATGACAACTTTCCCAGCCTGGCCCATTCATGATCACTGCATTTAGGAAGACGTATTCCATCCACCTTTTAAAAACACCCACTGCAAATAGGAACCAATAGAAGGACCTAACCAGATTTTGTCAACACCCAAGAAAGCTGAGTATATTTTGGCTAGAAAGTTCATTTTTCATTTGTGTTCACTGAATGTCCCCTTATCTGACAATGTGGCAACACTCATTAACAGTCAAAAGGTCTGGATTTGTATCTGTTGAAGGCACACTGGTGTTAAATTGGGAAATTGCTCTTTCAACAGACTACATAGGCTTTAAAATTTTGTCTCAAGTAACAAAGAGCCTTCCTGTTGTTAAAGACAAACAAGAGCATTCAACACTGAGTGCCAAGCAGAAAGGGTCTTCTTAGAGAGCCAGCTCAACATGTGAGTGATTATAATAGTTACAATTCCCCCCTTGTCACTGACTTTTCTGAGTCCTGTTCATTCTGAAAAAGCAAACTCGAGTGCCAAGCATTTGAATTATTGAATGGAGAATCTCTGGATCGTTTTACTTCCAGTTATGCCTTCTCAGGTAGAAGAGCCAAGGCTATTAGAATGAAGAAACCCTTCGAAGAGGTGGCAGGTGATGTGATCGTCATTGATGTCTGGAGTGGGCCCCAGAGATTGATGCTGAGGCATGTGCAAATAAATCCTTTTCATGCTTCTCAATTCTATAAGGATTCAAAAACATTAGTTTCTTTAAAAATTACAATAAATGGGTGGAAACAGTCACATGGAGTTTCTATTTCTTGCTCATTTTTATTGACAAGCTGAAGACTTGTTTCCAGTGTCATGGCTCTAAGTACGAAACAGATGAAAAGAGCAGACAGTTCACCATGAGCAGTGCCCTAATTGGGTAATGGTGGCCCAGAGAATGGCACCATGTCCTTTTAAGGACATCTACCAGACATGTCGAAGAGAATATGAGCTGGCTGGATGCCAGGACATTCCTAGGACACACAATGAATCTTCAGTCTTGGGAGACAATTTTGAAGGAATTAGTAGAAAATGGTGGCCCTTTCTCAGCAGAGCTGGGAGTGAGTGGCTATATGAACAGGTGTGGTGCATGTGTCTCGTAGCCAATTCCTATCTGTATCCAGCTGTCATTTTTCTTGATTATCTGAGAACTCGCCATAGGCACCATGCTACTTATACAACACCTCATTAAACCCTCACAATAACACCATGAGGTGAGCTGAACAGTGACCATCTTTCCCACTTCACAAAAGAGGATACTGAGGTCAGATGATGCCGGGTGATTTGCTTTTAAACAGGCAAGCATTAATTTCAGGCAGTCCGTGCAACTGTAGCCAGGCAACAGAACACAGCGATTGAAGGTTTCAGGCAGGCCATCAAGCAGACTTTTGTGTCCTGGTTCTTCTGTAGCTGTCAGGCTCATAGGAAAGCTGCTTCACTCTGAGTCACAGTTGTTTTAACTAAAAATGGAGGTATGCTAAATATATATTTATAAGTTTTTGTGATGATAAAATAGATAAATATCTAGTGCAATTAGTCCAAATCTTCACAGAAAGAAAGCATTTAGTAATCACTACTATTTATTATTGTATTCGGGCAGATCACTAAGAATGTGCCCAGGTCTAAGGGAAGAGAAGAAGCTTAGTGTTAGGTTAGGACTGGGTTTTGGAGCCAAAGAGAGACCTAGTTACCAGAATTTAGGCAAAACTTAAGGCCAGATATCAATGGGTCTCCCTTTCCTGCCTAGGTAGGAGGTAACAACCAGGCCTATTTTTTTTTTTTACATTTAAATAGAATTTTATTGTAAAATGAAAGTTTGAAACTGGCATAAATATTTAAAACAGTGTTAAATAGACAATGTTAATCAGTATACTTATAATTTTGTTACCTTAAGATGAATCAGAATTACTTTGACTCTCCATATATTGGTGTGGAAGTTGGTTTTTTTTTTTCTTTCAGTTTTTTGCTTATTTAGTGTTTTGGTTCTTTGCAAAAGGCTGGAAGTTCATTTTCACCTCTTCCTTCTGTGTATATTGGTCTAAAGGGTCTTGTTAGAAAAACTGAACAGGTTCATTCTGACTAAGAGCAAGTAGGAGTCATATATCCAAATTGGTAGCCAACAGGTACAACCCTCCTTGGATGGCTTCGTCTGACTACAGATGACTGGCTTTCAAACATTAGTCCCATGACCACCTTAGTAAATAGAATTATCAAATAAGCATTAGTTGGTCCCCACCTACCCACCTACCCACCTTTTCAAAAGTATCCTGATGGAAACAATGCAAGATTGGTGTTCATTTAAATTGTACAAATTAATTCAATTACTCTGAAGAAAACTGGTACCAGATCACCAGGCCTGAATATTTACAGCCCCTTATTGGTTATCCCAGAGCGTGTGCACTGTTACTAATCTAATTAGAATGGACTTGAGGACTTGTCTTGCAAGGTGCTGGTTAAGGAGATGCTATTTATCCATTGGATCCTCTGAGCTATCACAATACAGGTGTGGGGAGCTGGAGACTATTTTGCCACAAAAAAAATCAGCACCACCCTAGTGGTGAAATCAATTTGGATAAGAGTAGGTCTGAGAAGTGGAGTGACCTGAGCCCCAGGGGTATGGAGTGGAGGTGACTCTGAAAGGAACCAGTTCTGTCCTGGTTAAGGCATTACCTTCTTCCTCCTTATAATTGCAGAGTTTGAATCTCAGTACTCATATACCTTTTCTCCTTAACATCTGGAAGTGTCTAAATAATGAGGCCAACCTATGCCTCAAGTGGGCCCGGTGAGGAAGATGAAGGCTGCAGACAGGAGCAGACAAAGAGCAGTCCTGGGCCATGTGCTGATAAGAAGAAGAATGACATTTTTGCCCTCTCCCTTCCAGTTATTATCTCTCTCCCCCAAGCCCAGTTCTGAGAAATTTAACTGGTGTTAGGTGTTTACAAGTGCTGCAGTCACATTCTTGTTACTGGGACAAACACCTGACCAGAAGCAGCTATGGGAGGAAAGGGTTGATTTCAGGCTTATAAACTCCAGAGGACTCACCATCAATGGTGGAAGTAGCTGGCTCACTTCCCTGGATGCATAACAAAGAGACACCACCAAATAACCAGATCTCACACTGCTCTGAACACAGCTTAGTGCTGCACTTAAGATACACCCCCAGTGACACCTCCTCCAGCAGGTACTTGGAGACTTAAGTGGGAAGCTTAACCTTAATCAAAAATCCCTGAGGATATGGGGGACATCCATTCACATTCAAACCACCACAGTGCATATCCCCCTCCTATTGAGTTAATTTATTAGTGACAATGATGCCATGATTTCCTGAGGAAGATCGAAAGTTCCCCAGTGTCTGTCACCATGAGCTTGTTGAGATGAGATTAATCCAGGATGGTGAAAAGCAGGTTATATTGTTAAACATTTCCAGCTGTTCACAGAATTAATTAATTATTTTGTAGTGCTGTAGCCTTATGTATGGTAGGTAAGTGCTCTATCACTGAGCTACAGCCCAGCCCTACTGAAAGAATTCTTACTAAGTTTTATCATATGCATTCCTCACTCTTTATAAATTCCTTTATTTCCTGCCTTAGTTCAACATAGCAAATACTTTAGAGTAGAGCCTGCCCCCTCCCACACTGTATTGCTGTGCAGCCACAGGAAAAACAACGGTCACCATCTTTATCAGAAGCAGTTGAGACAGATCACAAGAGATAGGGGTTGATGTTCCCCATGGAAGGAGGAGGCAGGGAAGAATTGTCAGACCCTTAACCTTACACCTCAGGTGAACCTTCTACCAGCTACATACAATGAAGAACAAAGGCTTGTAGTCCAAGGGGGAGACATACAGTGTGTGTGTGTGTGTGTGGGAAAATCAAGGGATGAGGAGGTTGTCATCCATGAGTGGATGAGACCTATGGCTGCTTTGGGGTCTCCATGCTTTTGTAAATAACCCCTTGGCCATGCTCTGTAAGGAAGCCAAATAACCTCATTGGTAATCCAAGTGAACTTTGTGGGTAATTGAACTTTAGTCTGTCAGGATTGCCCTGACTGTGAGAATCAAACACTCTTCAGTTTCTGCCCAGAAAAGAGATCAATCAGCAGTGTATATGAGAAAATCCTTGAGGTAGAGCTAAGGGTCAAGGTCCGTCCAGGAGATAGAAAGCCAAGGCTGTAATTTCGGCAATGCAAGAGAGACTTCAACAACCTGGCCTTTTTTGTCCAGAGCAAAAAATAATATGCCAAAATTGGTATATTTCAATGGGTGCTGGCAGGAAGTACTAGGGAGATAATGTCTCCAAAATCCAAAAAGTATTTGAGAAAAATGTCATCTTTTTGTTCATAGGATCAAGAATACACTCTGATGGATATGATCACATAAGAAGATTGTGTTATCATGGACTCAGTCATTAATTTAATACAGGGTGAGCTCTGGGGTGTGACCCAAGGATTGTCTTACTCTCTAAATCCCTCATTTTTGAAGAGTGTGATTACATGCACTCCTGCACAGTTAGCGCTTTGTTTCATCAACTGCTAATTAGTTCATTCATTCACTACTCATTTCCTGAGTGTTCTACTATTTGCTCAGTGCTGGAACTACAAAGAGTGGGTCAGGCATGGTTGGTCCTTCATTACGTCAGCACCTTCTTGGTAAGCATCTGGGATGTGGCTCACAAAGGGATGTAAGGGTGGACTCACCATGCTCATTGCTTTTTTGCTACTCAGTCATGCTATGAAATTGTGGAATGGTTATAGATATCAGTGTGTTTGTTAGACAAATAGAAAACCACTAACCCTGCTCTGGATATATGGAATCAGAATGTTTGTATTAACAAGATCCCTGGGTGATCTCCATGGAAAGAAAGAATCCCAGCTTTAAAAAGGCATATGACATAGTGTAGTTTAGTGGAATAGAAATAAATTAGTGCCTCAGAAGCTTGGCATCTTCAGATCCGATGCTTGGATTTAGTTGAAGTAAGTCACTTATCTATGTCACAACTAAATGTGTTATCTTCAAAACTAGAGATAACATCTTCTTTCTTCATGTGCAATACGTGAAACACAGATGAAAAAGCGTCAATGCCATTTGAAAGCAAGTCATTACTATTGTGTCGTCTCAGCTTTGACGATGCCTCTATAAATCAAGCCAGGCTTCCTTCCTTGCCCAGGAACTGGAATGTGATTCTGACTTAAAAATTCCCTGCTTTTTGATTCTTTGTTAGGACATTCTTATCTCTACTCTTCAGAGGTGTGTAAAGATTCCCCACTCACAGTTTCAGTGCTTCCTGGATGCATGTGTACAGAACTTGTTGTGATATACATTTCACATATATAATTCATTTCAGTAAAACTGATCGTAGGGCTTGACTTCGGGTCAAGGTTGGTTTCTGCCCTCAATGAATGTTTAGAATAGGAATAGGGTAAACAAAATGTTGTAGTAATGTAGGTTTATGAGTCAGGTACAGAAAATAAGTAGAGAGACATAGACACGTTTATAAAACAGATTTTTAAACCAAAAAGCATGACAGGTGTTCTAGAAGTGGCATGATCACTGTTCCTTTAGCAAATGTGGTGGGCAGGTGTATCACGTGACCTTCACAGGAATTGTAGAAAATTTCACTAGGTCCCTAGGAAGTAAGCCAGCTCCAGATGGGAACAAACACCCTGTCTTAAGCCAGGAAGGCACAGAAGTCAGACACACAGCAGCAGGAGCGCTTTTTCTCTCCATGCTCTATGAGTTTCCCAGAAACACCCCGATTTTATTAGACACTAGGGATAATTGTAGGATGGAGTTAGATTGGTATGTGCATGAGAAAAACAATGTGAGTGTTCAGCTGGCAAGAACTAGAGCTGAACTCATTCTTTCCTTCTCCCTCTTCCCCCCCTCAAGAGTTGCTATTTCTATTCTACAACCCAGAGTTTTAAACAGACAGGGGGCTGCTTGGTGATGTAGCAATCCTTTGGTGGTAGAAGAGAGTGGAAAATCAATGTGAAGAAATTAAATTTTATTACTAAACACTTGAGCAGTGGGGTAATCACTAGCATGAATTCCCCCATCAAAGGTTAAGCTGACCCCTGACAGCTTTAAATCCCTAGTCCTCCCATTACACCACATTTTATTTTTAAAAGAGAATTAATTAGCTTCTTAGTGAGCCAGAGACTGGGGATTTCCTACTTTTTATTCAATGTGTTCTCAGTGAAGTTAGACCTAGAAATCAGAGGCCAGAAAGGACAGATGGTGGAGTGACAGGAAGAAAGCCATCCTCTTATGGATTATGTTTCTTACTGACCCAGTCAGTCCCCAGGATGACAGCTACAGGCGCCAGAGAAGCCTCTGAAATTTGAATGAGGAGATCTGGATTACATTTTAGGCTCTACAAGATAATCACTTTTTTTTTTTTAATTTATAAGAGGCAAGGCTCTAGTTAACACATGATGAGGCAAAGCTGTAATGAGCTAAATGTTTATGTTTGTCAGGCCACCCCCTTGTTGGGCACCCTGTCCCTCTGTCCTCCCATCATTATTTGTTCTGATTTCCTCTGTCCTTACTGGGGTACCTACCTCTGTCCATGAATGACCTATACCCTGACTCTCCTTGGCCATAAGCCCAAGCCATCTCCACCTTGAACAGTTCAAGCGGCAGGGAGGGTTCTTATTACAATCATCTGTTCACAAGTCTGCTTTGATTTCCTTCCATAGTTGCAGACAAAAACAGTTCTTTCTCTCACTGGGATGTGTTTGGGCCAAGGCAATCAGGTGCCCAATAAGCAAATTATTAGTAAATTTATGACCACAGTGATATCATAACTTCCATAAGACCTGCACAATACGGAATCCATTAAAATTGTGGCACAGAGTATGAGAAAAAGAAGGCAATATCAACCTAGAAGAAGGATTGCTTGGAAAGAGTGGTGGAGGCGGTAACAATGGAGGGTCATGGGAGGGAATTATGATCCAATCACTTATGTTCATGTCATTCTCAATGAAAAAGAATTTCAAGTACTCTTTTGAATAACACAGGCACAATAATGAGCACAAACAGAAGCTGAGGCACATTGTGTTTTCTGTGTGCCAGGCCGTGTTCAGAGCACTTTAATTATATTAGTTCATTTAATCCTCACAAAAGCCCTATGCAGCAGACATTATTGTCACCCCCCAATCACTTTATTTATAACATAAAGGAGGCACTTATGGTAAATTCACACACTTGTAAATGTGTAGATCATTTCTGAGCTCTGAATATGTAACACTGTTTCAATAAAAGTTCAAACCATGGAGTCCCATGGGATATAATTTATTAATCATTAAACCTATTTTTGTAGAATGAGCCAAAGACTTCAACTGTTAGGGAGAAAGATGCTGTATCAAGAAAATTTATTCTTGTTGAAAAATGTAATAAAGCTAGGCAGAGGGTTTCAACTTTTAATTATTTAAACAGTGACATAGACTTTCAGAGGAATACCCCAGATGCAATATATATTATAATGTTTAGTTTGCTTTATGTATGGATTTCAGGAAAAAGTGATATGGATGGATTTTTTGGCTCTTAAGGGAAGGCTCACAGTCCTGGCCCTAGTCAGTCTGTAGGTCTGTCTTCATCTTAGCAGAGATATTGTCATGTCTCAAGGACCAATGAAATGGAATCTTTAGGGAACCCTGAAGATCAGACATGCAAAGCCTTTAGCACTGAATATTTGACTTTTATGGTAAAATTGCAAGTCCCCTCTCCTCTTTCTTTCTAAGGACCGTGTCCTCTTTGTCATGAAGATGACCAAGAAATCATTTGCTAGAAGCCACCAACATTAGATAGCTCCTCTTGTCCTTAACTTCTTAAAAGTGCTGCAACTTTAACTCAGAAACATGTTATGTTATTTTTCTAGCTCAGATGCTGTACCTTTACTCTCCCTAAAGAAAAAGAAAAAAAACCAACACAGGCCTTGAAAACAACAGTTGCTCAAAGATAAAATAAAAGCTACTGCCCATCTGTCATCATTGGTCTTTGGAAACTACAAATTGTCTTTCTAATTTGTCTTCAACTTTTGACATATAACTCAAAACAACTTCTCTCACACACAGGTGATATGGTTATTTCAAATACTGTTTACAAGCGGTATGAAGAGAGTGGATTAAATTGGAAGTACAGATGATGGAAACTCTTAAAATAATTGCTGCTTTGGTGGTTTATTGTGTGAGCTCTGCCATTTGTAACACTTTTAAGTGAACTAATCTAAATTAAAATCCAAGATCAATAGCTCACTTTTTAAAACCAGAGAAGATTCTTAATAGGCCATGGAAGTCATATTTTCAGAATTTGAAAGTTATAGCAGCATAACATAGGTTTGGTGGATTACTTCATAGCAGACTACAATTTTTTAAAATATTTTATTTATTCATTTTCAAGCAGAGAGTGAGAGCGAGAGCGAGAGCGAGAGCGAGAGCGAGAGCGAGAGCGAGAGCGAGAGAGAGAGAGAGAGAGAGAGAGAGAGAGAGAGAGAGAGAGAGGCACCAGGGCCACCACCTTGTGGGTCTGGCTTATGTGGGTACTCGGGAATTGAACCCAGGGCCTTAGGCACTGGAGGCAAATGCTTTAACCACTGAGCAATCTCTCCAGCCCCTACATTTTTTTTTTTGCAGAAATATATTTTAAAAAAATCAATCAGGCCAGTATAAATGCTTCTAAACATACAATCCCTTCTGACATACTCTTTCTTTGGAAATATGTCACACTTCATTTGATGTGTAAAACTAACTCATTAACCAGGCCTTTTGCTACCTGGAGGACAATGTGAGTTATTCATCTTTGACCTGGTGTCAGATGATAGTAGAGAATCTCAAGGATGTGTTGGAATTAAGGCAAATGACGCTGAGCCTCTGAGAGATCCACATATCTGTGGAGACTGATTCAAGACTGGTTCAAGTCAATCCTAGCAGTCCATATTTGCTGGTTTCCATGGCAAATAATATAGGAACTCTAAATAGGAAACACAAATCCATGTGCCAGTTTCTGATATCAGAGAGTTATAGAGTCTGAGAATGTTTCAGGCAGGTTTGACAAGAGGCTTAGAGAAGCTCTATCAGTCAGGGCAGTTGAGAGTGTTTCCTAAGAATCATCTTCAAGTTCCAGTACATTCACAAAGCACTCACTCACAGGTTAAGCTTCGGCCTTTCACATTCTCAGCTCATCCACTTTGTGGAGGGGTGCTGGAATTCTGCAAGGAGTCAGCCATGTTCCCTCTTTTCTCTTTCCATGATTTATCCTGAGTGTGCAAAGGGGAAGCAAAAGGGGACTCTTGACCAAGGCCTAGCATCTGACTGCTGGTTTCCTCCAGTCCAGAGGAAGCTGAGGGGAACGTGAGAAGAACACATTATCTTAAGAATTATTCTATCAAATTAAGCCAATCGCCCATTTGGTCATTCTTCCTTTGCACTGCAATCTACAACCTCCCTCTTCTTCTATCACATTATTTGGTCATAAATCTGGTCAGCAAGTCTAAGTTTTATGTTGCATAGTTTATATCATATTCTTAAAAGGAGTCCTGGAGGATTGGGTGATGGTAGAAGCTATGGAACTGAGAAAATGTGGATCCTTTAGCAGATAGAGTTTGCTGAAGAATAGGGTTTGGGGGTAGGCCTTCAGGTTTTATAGCCCTTTCCTACTTTCTGTTTTGTACTTCCTGCCTAGCAATTTGAGCAACTTGACTTCCCTTCACCTTGCCTTGAGGAGGTAGTTGAACCTTTCAGAAGTAAGGCTTCCCTAGCCAGTTCCCAGATGGTTAGCCTGTGTATTGTTGGAAAGCATCCATGAGATGCTGGGGGAAAAGGCCAACAATGTTGTGAGCAAGCAGGGGACACAGATAGATGAAAGCACCCACATGACGAGATGTGCACACCTGTGCAATAGTGGCACCCAGCCTCGCTGGGCAACCAATGGTTCAATGATTGGCTAAGAGATGTGCACACTGGTTAGGAACCCATAGCTGGAACTGGGAAAGAAGTCAGGATCCTAAGGAGACCAAGATTATGGACTCCAACAAGAAGTTCTCATTAATCTTGGGCCAAAAGAGAGGCTACACTCATCACTCATCGAAATTTCTCTAACTGCGTATCCCCTTTAACCTATGCGGATCTCACTTTCTGTTGAAGAATCTGGTTTTCTTTTTCAGAAAGCAGTGAGAACCAAGGACAACCAAATCTATCAACCAGACAAGAAGTGATATCTGACTACCTGGCAGGAGATGAGCTACCCTTGGCACACCAGCAAGGGCCCAGATGAAACCACAGAGGAATTGGCAAGAAGAGCAGGAGTGCTGCTTCCACAGAAAGCCTGACAACCTGCGTCAGGGTGATGGAGATCGAGACCCAGGATACTCAAAATGTACCAAAGCAGAAACCCAGAAGCTGCTGAGAGCTCAACACTAAAATAGACTTAAAACATACTGACCAAGGCTCAGGGAAATTTGCAGAAGAGGAAGAAGAAATATTGCAAGAGTCACAGGGTTGGGAAGGAATATCCAAAGGCATTGCTCACCCAACACCCACCCCACACACATTCACTGACTGCTGCTCTCACAACTCATAACCCACAATCGCATCGAGCATACTGGCAATTCCAACAAGGGTGGTCCTCAGTGGAATGGGGGCAGGGAGGAAGGAAATGATGGTACGCACTCAGGATTTGTCCATATAATGGTGGGGGGGGGTTGGTGTAAAGAGGAAAAGGGGCTAAGAGAAGAGGCAGGAATCAATAAAAACAAAATGCCATAACACAACAAAATTTAAAAATTTAAAAAGTAAATACAAGGACTGAAGAAATAGCTCAGTGGTTAAGGCACTTGCCTGCAAAGTCTAACAACCTGAGTCCCATTCCCTGGTATCCACTGAAAGCCAGATTCACAAGAGAGTGCATGCATCTAGAGTTCATTTGCTGTGGCTGGAGGCCCTAGCATGCCTGTTCTCTCTCTGTCTGTGTCTCTGTCTTCTCTCTGTCTTGCTCTGCTTACAAATAAACAAATAAAAATACTTTTTTTTAAAAAAGAAAAAGGCTTCACTGAAGGAGGTGGGTTTCTTCGGGTTACAGCCAGGCTGGTCCCTGTCCATCTCTGCTTCCTGACCAGCTAGGTGTTCACAAGCAATGTCTCCTTTTTGTTGCCACCGATTAGGGAGCCATTCCCATTGCCATGTCCTTAAACTTTTGTGAGCAACAAAACGTTCTTCCTTCCTTATGTTGGTTTTTGTCAGGCATTTGGTCATAGCAGCAAGAAAAGTAATGATGTTCATACTAGCACTACAAAAAGACTAATGCAAATCAGTGTAAAGATCTGCTGTAAAGTATGTGCTTATAGTTAACAATACTATATCATACACTTAAAATCTCACAGGATAGATCTTATGTCATATCTTCTTACCACAATAAAAACAAATGGATAAAAAGAAAGGTTTTATGAGGAATTACATAGAAATGAAAACTAGGATGTTAGCATGACCACTTACAAGTGACATTGCTTTATTACTTGTTTATAAAGTTTGAGGACAGAGGAGATGACTTAGCAGTCAACAGTCCTTGCAAATTCAACTCCAAATTCAACTCCCCAGGACCCATGTAAAAAGGTGGGCATGGTTACACATGTCTGTAACCTCAATCTACAGGGATCAGAAACTGGAGAAATGCTGGGACTTGCTGATAGAACAGAATCTCTAGGTTGAGGGAGAGGCTCTGTCTCAAGAAGAGAAACGAGGATCTGAGTGATAAGACAAGGAAACCCATTGTTCTCCCCTGTCTTCCACATACATGCACATGGTGCACACATCTGTAAATACATGTGCATACACTGTACATTACACCACATACCACACCCACACCAAACACATACTGGACATGTACACACATGCGAAAAATTAATACAATAAAATATTAGTTAATTATTGATTAGTAATTAGCTCTTAGAAATGGTGATGATGATAGCATTTGTATGGCCCACAGATTTCCTTTGGTTTATAATAATATTCATTGTGAAAAATTATGATTAAGAGACCTGCTTGTACTAGGCAATAGCATCCTTTAATAACATTAACACATCTTAAGAGACTCTAAAGTGTTAACCAATATTCTAAGCACTATTCATATATTATCTCTTTAATAATTACAACTATCCCACAAATCAAACATTATTATAATCAAATATTATAAACCTTTTTTTACATAAAGAAACTGATTAAACTACTTTTCCCAAATTTTCTAAATCCTAAGTAGCAGAACTAGAATTCAATCACAGACCTTCTGCCCCCAGAGTTTTTATCCTTAACGGCAATCACAACAGCCCTTTCTCTTGCTACCTAGATTCTTCAGTGTCAAACAGCTGGACTCACTACTGTGGCCCCAAATGAACCCATCCTTGAGGCAGGCAGTTGTAATACAATCACAACTCCTTTGGTTGTTGTTTTGGTTGAACTCTATACTATAGTTGACCTTCCTCATGGAAGCTAAGTCTCTTGTGACTAGTACATTCTAGAAAATCTTGTGGTGTCTTTTTTGTGTGTCCTGTTCATAACCATTCTCTTCCCATGTAAATATGTATTCCACAAAGGTCCTTAGTTTCTGTTCTGCTCCAGGAGCCCTTTCCTTCTGCTTAGCAATCCTTTCTTTAGTCAGGTCTTCCCAACCACCACGATAGAGTTGGTCATGTTTCTTGACATTAGACTGCATTCCTAATACCATGAGGATAAAACTCCAGAGGAGGGAAATCTCAACACTGCATCTTCAGCACTAAGTTTATTGCTCAGCAGAAAGGCCACACAGCAACTATGCTGAGTGAATTACTGGGCAGTTTCTCTAGCTTCTGTCTCACTTTAGAGGCAGACCTCAGGCCAGGCTTCGTCTGCCGCACCTTCCTCATTTGACCTTTGGAATTCCGATATAAATCATCCTTTCCTGGGACAAAGTTTTACTGAATGACACAGAATGTCATTTATTCAGATGATATAGGTCTACTCCCTGGCCAGACACATTCATGTTTTAAAAATGGGATCAAGCATCAAGCTGACATTATGCAATACATAAACAGATATCAGAATGAGACAGATGAATGGCATTTGCATAACTAGGCTATCAATATTAAAATAACACGATGGAAACTTTAAATGTAATATTAATTAGAAACCTGAACTAATTTCATTATTAGCCATTAATATCCTAGAAACATGATCCTACTTCTTAAATATAGAAATGAAAGTTTCTGAGATAGTTTTTTGTGTACAAAAATCAGACAATTTCATAACATAACGATTTTACTTTTAAATTAAATTTTGAAGAATCATATATTTCATTTTGTTATTTTAATAATTTTAAGGCGTAATTCACCTGCCACAAAGTTCACTTGTTTTAAGTTATGTAATAAAAGATTTTTAGTAAATTCACAGAATCATGCATTGTTGCCACATTACAACTATTGGACAGAATACATCATCTTAATGTGCCTTGCATATAAAATAGTTGCTTACATAACTTGTCAAGGCCACAGCAAGGACACTAAAGATATTAAGAGCCATCTGTAAGAAAATTAAATAAAGACTTTGCATTGGGTATAGCCTGAGATACTTGATGTGAAAAAGGCCCTCTTTTCTAACCTTTTGTGTGCACATCTTCATCTTATACTTCAGAAGCAAATACATGATTTATTTCAGCTTGATAGATTTTGTAGCCCAGACTGACCTCCAACTTGCTACATAGGCCAGCTGCTCTTAAACTTGTTACTCTCACCCAGCATCTTGACTAATTGTTTTAAATGATGTACCTTCACAGTCAGCTTTTTCCTTGTTTGTCTCATGGAATTTGGAATTAATCCTCGGTAGGGCTTTGAACATGCTGGGAAGAACTCTACATTGAGCTACATCCTCCAATCCATTAACTTAAAAAAAAGTTTATTTGAGGGGCTGGATAGATGTTTTAGCACTTAAGGTGGTTGCCTCCAGGTCCTAAGGACCCGGATTCAATTACCCGGTGCCCATGTAAGGCACATGCATAAAGTGGTGCATGCATCTGGAGTTTGTTTGCAGAGGCTGGAGGCCTTGTTGCACCCATACTCTTTGTCTCTCTCGGTATCTCTTTGTTTACAAATAGATAAAACATTTTTTAAAGGTTTGTTATTTATTTATAAGCAGAGAGAGAGGAAAAGAGAGAGAATGGCTATACCAGGGCTACTTTCTGCTGCTGCAAATAAACTCCAGATGCATGTGCCACTTTGTATATCTGGCTTTATGTGGGCACGAGGGAATATAATTTGACCATCAAGCTTTGCAAGCAAGTCCCTTTAACTTCTAAGCCATCTTGCCAGCCAACCCCCAATTGTTTTATTTTATTTTATATTTAAAGCAGGTTTTACTTAGTTACCCAGGTTGGCCTTGAATTTGTGCTACTGCTGTCTCAATCTCCAGCTGGGATTTTAGTTCTTTACCACCTGGCCTACGTTTTATTTATTTATTTATTTAATCTATTCACGTGTGTATGTGTGTGTGCGCGCACGTGCATTTGTGCATGTGCCACAGCATACATGTGGAAGTCAGAGGCTAACCTCAGGTGTTAGCTTCTCCCTCTACTTAGTTTGAGACAGGATCTCCTTTTCACCACTCGTTATGGCATGCTAGTTATGGATTGTCTTGTCTCTACCTCCATCTAGCCATAGGAGTGCTGGGATTACAGATGCATACTACCATGTCTGTCTTTAAGATGGGTTCTGAACTTAGGCCCTCACATTACCCATTGAGCCCCTTGCCCAGTCTTTGCCCCGACTTTGTGATGGGTTAATAGTAGAGATGTCCAAATCAGAGAAGAGACAAAGCTGTGCAGAAGTGTGGATGGGTATAAGGACCAACAGATTCCCAAAGTAGTTCTTTTTTAGGTATTGGGAATTATAGAGAATATTGTTCAAGAACCTGTTTGAATGTTCATCCCTTTCACAGTAAGATCTGGTTGAAGGGGTTGCAGTTTTTTGCCAGAGTAGTGTAAAGGACTGTGCCTAACTCTTATAATACTGACATTAAGTTAGTTATAAAATGACAGTTTCTGTTGCAAAAACCAACAAGGCACATATCTTAGGTGCTTATAGCAATGAAGATTTGTTCCCTTTGATATACCAAGTCCAAGGTGGTCAGGAGAGAAGCTCTGCTGAGTCATTGATAGCATTCATTCAGTGAGGCAGACTGAGGTTGATGCAGCAGCACAAATCGGTGCTCTGGGGTCTCAAACTGGCATTTAAATACCTCAGCCAGAAAGTAGTTCATGTGGCTTTCATTCACAAAACATTGGGAAAGATTAGCAACATGACCAGATCCAATTCTGGTTTCTAGAGGTCAGGGAATTCCTTCCATGTATGTGTTATCAAGAAAAAAAATAAACCTAGAAAATTCATCAATAGCATATGTAACAATATAACTAATATATATATGTATATATATATATAATGAAATGGCAAACAAAAACAAATTTAGACATCAAAACTCTAACATCAGAATGTTTTGTACTTCAAGAAGTGTTTTCATTTGATGCACATCTGGTGTGTGTGTGTGTGTGTGTGTGTGTGTGTGTTTATGTATGTGTGTGCAGGCATGAATGTGAGTGTGGAGGTCAGAAGACAACTTTCAGATCTGTATTCTCCTTCCATCTACCTTGAGGCAGGGTCTCTCATTGTTGTTCACTGGAGCCTCCATTTGCCCCCTTCCAGCAAATTCTCCTTACTCTGCCTACCTTCTCATTTTAGGGACAGTGGGATTACAGAAGCCATCACAACCTCAGGCTTTAATAGGTGGGGTCTGAGGCATTTATCCCCTGAGTCTAATTTTATACTTTTTAAATCATTCTTTTTGCATGTCACATGAAGAAACCCCTGCTCACATTTACATAACTCTTGTGTGGTTACTAGAGAAATGCCAAAAATTGTCACTCCTACTTCTAGAGCCTCAAACACAAACATTCTCAGAACCTTTTAACTGAAGGAAAAGATTTTCCAAGTATTGTTTTGAATGTTGATGTGATTGGGAATTTGCACCATCAATAGGAACAGCGCAGGGAGAGTAAGAACTCTCTTAGCAAACCATATACCAGCAATCATTCACAGGGCTTGGGAAGTCAGTGCTGCTGGGGGATTGAAAGGCGTTTCCTGCCCTGGAGTTTGCAGGTGGCTGTGCTTTTTACTAATTCAGCTGCAGTGAGAGGGATGATCAAATGGGAAAGTAAATATTTGTGCAATGACCAAGAAAAGCCAATTAGTTTTGCACTAATAAAAAATAATGAACTTAACACGTCTTGTAATAAATTAACTCCGTATATGTTTTAAAATGGACGTTGATTGCACATGTGTATTTAGAAACTTAAGTACCACAGGAATAAAGCACATTATGCAAGGCTTATCAAAAGAAATAAGTTTATAAAATCTCTATATTTTAAGAAAAAAAACAAAGAAAACCGGATCTGGGTATGCAATAATTTATCCAGGAAATGTCAGAGTTATCTTTTTTTTGCTCTCAAAATGCAGCAACTTCAGAGATACTTTCTTTAGCTACCTTCCCCCCTCCCCACACACCCCAAAGCAGAACAGAGGAATGAGCTGCCAGTTAGTAACACAATTTTAGGCTTAACCAGACAACTTCAACTATTATTATATCTTAAAGACAGAAAAGTCCAATCAGATGTAGCTATTTTTCTGTTACTGACTTGACAGCTAGAGCTGGAAGTACTTTATATTTTTTTAATATTTGACTAAATATTCATGCAGAATTGCCCACGGGATGATAATAGGCGAGTTGTATATTGAATATTTATCTTGAATATCCCTTACTTTTTTACTACTACAAAAAGTTTATGTGAAATAGAACTTATCTAAATTAATGATTTTATTTTTTTTTGTTACCAGCTATAGGGAAACTCAAATTAACAAAAAACTTACTCTCATTTTAGAGGTAAGGACAAAGACTGCAAAATTTATGAAAACCCAGGTGCTATGCCCGGTTCTCCATGACTTCAAAAGCTTTGCTTTGGATCATTACTCCGCAGTTTCTTTCCAGTATATTTCATCTTTCATTCATTCACCCATCATCCATTCCTTCATTCTTTCATTTCTAAAAACGTTATTCATCTATTATACTCCACACAGCATATACTAAGAATTGGAGATGCAAAGGTAGGAATTAACCTAAGGACCTGCCCACTGAGGTTGATATTCTCACAGGGGGAGATGAATGGGAGAAACAAGCAAGTGAGCAAACAAAACAAGTGAGGCAGTGATGAAGGCTCTGAAATGAGCAATAATAATTAAAAATATTTCACTTGTCATAACCCTGGGTTTCTATTGAATATGTTGGGAGCACTCTAAATCCTTCTTAGCTATATGCAGTGTGAAGAAGAAAAGCTGGGACCTTCTCATAGGAGATGGAAATGGGGACATGGAAGCAGCTACCTGGCAGGAGGAGAAGACTTCTGTGTCTATATTGCCCTACAAAGAGGGACCCTGTTCTAGGCAGAGGGCACACCATTGGGGGCTATTTCCACATCAAGCGTCGCTGGCTCTTGAATGCTCCTACGAACACAAGATTAGTCTGTACAAAGTTTCTACTTAACAGTAATAAGAAAACAACAGGTCATCAATTCCATGGCAACTACCTATAGTCAGTAATATGCCACACAGTACCTTAGAGGAGAGCAGCTGAGGTTCAATGGCAGAGTGCTTGCCTAGCATGAATGAGGCCTGTGTTCAATGCTTCCTAATGAAAAAAAAAAAAAAAAAAAAAAAAAAAACCTCTTGTTTTTCTATTGATCCCATTGAAGTCGCTGCTGTACTTGTCTTAGCTCAGCACCTCTAAAGCCTAGTTATTATGTGTGCCACATTTAGTTTTGAAAGCTAGCAGAAAGGAGTCTCCCGTGGAAGTTCTTAGGAGAAAGTGATGGGCAACTCAGGATGCTAATTAGTCTTTTCACATGACTTAATGTCTTAGTGAAATGACTTTCTTTTTGGTAGCCTTCCCATTTCCTCTCATCTGAGGGATGGTAAGTTGCTGAGTGTTTGTAAATACAATTTTGAAGAGGAATGATGGAAAATCTCCAAGTACACCAGATCTGCAATGCAGAGTGACAGTGTGATTTTGCCCTCAG
>PVHP010008505.1:39021-53198 GCA_004024765.1 Zapus hudsonius | reverse complement strand
TTTAAAAAATACATTAAATGACACTCAAAAAAAAAAAAAAGAAAAAAGAACGGGTGCTGGGATTCAATAGATGGAGCCCAATTGAAGTGATACCAGCCACTTCCAAGGCCAGAGGATGGGAAACCATGTAACTTCTCTCACATTAGAGGACAGGGGACCAGTTAAATTAATGAAGTACATCCTACCACACCCTCCTCCAGCCCATATTTTACATGGCATAAGCAGGAAGAAAATTTGTACTTATTAAGCCATTAAAACTTTGGAGCCATTCACAATAACAGCTTGTCCTGACTAATAATTGGTGGTTGGAAAATTGCTGAATTGTGTTTCTTCTTGAAATAAACATCAGTGCTATATAACTGGACAGGCTGCATGGACTTCAATCTTGTATAACCCAGAATTTATGATTCAATTATTTTTATAATCAAGGCATGGTCATTAGATTCTTTTTTTTGAAAATGTATTTATTGTTAATAATTAGAAACACAGTATCAACAAATTTTGTGTTGGTACCCCCATTTTCCTCCTCCTTGGCCCCAACCTACAGAGGGCCCGCCTCAGTCGGATTGCTCAGTGGATCCATGGGATATGGGGTTATGAACTGTGCAAACAGTAGCCAGTGTGGCGTGCGTGTGGTGTTGTTTGTTGTTGTTGTTGAAGGGGGCAGTATCTCTGGATATTCTCCCCCACCACAGCTCTTACAATCGTTCCACCCCCTCTTCTGCTCAATTGCCTGAGTCATGGTGGGTGAGTTTTAAGTCTGTTTTATTGTTGAGATCTTAAGTGTCTCTGGACTTCTGCTTTGGACTATTTTGGGCATTCTCGGTATCTACCTCCATTATCCTTTCATAGGTTATCCGACTTGCTGCTGGATCTTGCTGATCTTGCCACTTCCGTAAAGGTTTTGTTAGGGCTCTAGATGGTAAGTTAGGGGTGCTTCATCTCCTGCTTGGATGTCCCCCATCATCCCAGGTCCTGTTGATGGAGCTGGATTGTCCACTAGATTGGTTTTTGAATTTCATAAAAGCTCTATTTTTCAAAGCATATTCCGAGTATCTTAACTTTCCCTTGACTGAAATTATTTGCCTGGTTTTATTCAAATTCTTTTCAAATATTAAAATATTTACTTGACAAAGATTGAATACATTCCAAGCATGTAACATGATGACTTTTCATGCACACAGAGATTTTGCAATGATTGCCACAATAAAATCACTAGTATATCACCATATGTTGTGTATGAGATTCCTGAGAGCAGTTCATCTTATAACTGTTTTACCTTTGAATCCACATGTCTGCATTTCCTCACCTCTGGCAACCACTGGTATATTCTCTGTTTTCATGAGCTTAACACACACACCATGGAGTAATTGTCCCTGGCTTATTTCACATAACATGTCCTACACACACACACACACACACACACACACACACACACACACACACACACAATCATTTCCAAGACCAATGTGAGAGTTTTTCCCATTTTACTCTAAGAGCTTTATCAGAGTTTTAGGTCTTGTATTTAAGTTTTAAATTAATGTTCATAATGTTGTAAGACAAAGACCCAACTTCATTCTTTTGCACATGAATACACAATTTTCTCAACAACCATGCATTGAAAAGATTCCTTTCCTCATTGTTCAGCCGTTGACTTGGTCAGGGTTTCATTGGATTTGTTTAATAAGCTTGTTGTGCTTTCATTTGGGGGTTCTATTTCTGTCGTCTCCTCTATGTTTTCATTAGACTTCCATTGTGGGACAAGGCGACCTTGGTGATCTCTCAGTTTGTCTTTCGTTGTATTTGTTTTTCTTTTGTTCTTTTTGCATTGGGTCTACCCATCTCAGGGTGAAAGGCTTATTTTATTAAGGAGGGAGCAAGTGTTTGTCCTAGTAGGGTCTTCGGTGAGTGTTCTATATTGTTTTGAACCAGATTGGAGGGGGATTGCACTGTATCCCCAGTTGCACAGGTTGTGTAGGTTGCAGGAGCATCAGCAGCTCTGGGCTGGTGGCTGATATGGAAGCTGTGGTTGGAGATCTGATATCTCTTCTGTCCCCAATCACAGCCATGCCTTGCCTGTGGGGCTCAGGGGCACCACCTGCCCTTGCTCCCCTACTGTAACCCAACTGAGCAGGCTGTGGAGAACTCACTGGTACCACCTGGTGGGTAGTTGCCAGATATTCCTGTGTTCCCTTGTTAGGCATAGATTGCTTTTGGCAGGATTGCCATTTTTACTATATTGATTCTCACTATCCATGAGCATGTAATATCTTTCCATCTTCTCACATCCTACTCTATTTCCTTCTTGAGTGTTTCAATATTTTCCTTATATAAGTCTTTAACAACCTTGGTTAGCGATATTCCAAGGTATTTAATATTCTTTGAGGCTATAGAAAACAGGACAGTCTCTCTGATGTCTTTTTCTGTATAATTGTCTTCTGAATATATGAAGGCTACTGATTTTTGTGTGTTAATTTTGTATCCTGCCACTTTGCTGAAGGCATTAATCACCTTCAAGAGTTTACTGATACTATTCTTTGGGTCTGATATATAAAGGATCATGTCATCTGCAAAGAAGGATAGTTTAATTTTTCCTTTCCAAATTGTATCCCTTTTATGCTATTCTCCTGTCTTATTGCTTGGGCTAGAACATCAAGCACTATGTTAAAGAGCAGTGGTGAGAGTGGACACCCCTGTCTTGTTCCTGACGAGATAGGGTCTCGCTCTAGCCCATGCTGACCTGGAATTCACAATGTAGTCTCAGGATAGCCTCAAACTCACTGTGATCCTCCTACCTCTGCCTCCCGAGTGCTGGGACTAAAGGTGTGCACCACCAAGCCCAGCTCTTCACTTTTTATTTTGAGACAGGATCCCAATAGGTTTTCCAGGCTGTCTTTGAACTCATTCTGTGTGTCAGACAGGTCTTTAATAGGCATTCATACACCTGAGCCTCCTGAGAAGCTGGCATCCAGGCCCAGCTCTGTTTCCAGACTGTAAAGAAAAAAAATTCCAGCTTTTCACCATAGCGAATGATGCTACTTTACATTATATGATGCACAGGTATATGCTTTCAATACCCAGCTTGTTGAGAGATTATTTTTAATTGTGAAAGGATTAAAATTTGTTGAATGTTTTTCTTTCACATACACTGACAAGGATGTGGTTTTGTTCTCCCTTCTGTTAATTACACAGCATATACCACACTTACTGGTCTGCATGACTACTCACTTTTTGTGTCTTTCTGAGTCTGATTTGTTTTACTTAACATATTGATTTCCAGTTCCAAATAGCCAGCCTAACACAGGAGTTAATGCAACTTTAGGGTGTGTCAGTGTCTGTGAGAAGCTTTCCAGGAAGAGGCAGCTACCCCACACCTATGTGTAAACAGTTGGAGCAATGGCGGCCATGCTCCTTCCCAGGGTTTCTCTGATACATAAATTGGTTAGATGGACATGAAACCTACATTTTAGTTTGAATGGAGACTTCTTGTCCTTGTGTGAACAAAATCCATAAAAATAACAGAATGTGTCTCTGGTAAGTGTAGTATTCCTGTACAGTTTTGTGGGTTTAATGATTTGAGGAAACTTTTTGAAGCTAGCCTATGGTACTATCTGGTTTACAATGTGACTGTTCTTCCCATCCATCCAGATATTTTAAATGCCTTATAAAATGTCTTATGATTTGGGAAAGATCATAGTTACTGATTCTCAAGGCCCTTCACATACTAAACTACACACAGCTCATTCCATGAGATTGTCTTTTGTTCTCTAGAACTCCAGAGACCAGAAAAGGATTCCAAGTCTGCTTATAACTGTGCACTTGAGATTTTTTTAATTCCTAGTTTTTCTAGAATTCCTATAGTTTGTGATCACTTTCCATAAGACAAATATAAATTCATGTTTCCTTAAATATGAAAACTTCCAGAAAAAAAAGGACCAGGCATGGTAGCACATATCTGTAATCATAGCATGCAGAATGTGGAGGCAGAAGAATCCAGAGTTTGAGGCCAACCTGGGTTACATGAGAACTTGCCTGAAAACACAGAGAGACAGAGAGAGAGAGAGAGAGAGAGAGAGAGAGAGAGAGAGAGAGAATATGAATGAGCACTTAAATCAGAAAGATTCTGAAGTTGCACACCCAGACAGTCTTATACAGAGGAAGTGATTTCTGACAAACTTCTATAGAATGGATTAACTTTTAATCGATTAATATTGACCTGTTTGATTAATGATTGACAAAGTTTTTCCCACTCAAAACCATTTGAATTTCTGTCATTGTTTCTAATGGTTACATTTGAACTTTTTTAAAAGCCTACCTTCATTGATTTTCCCACTACTGATTCAGTCAGTCCTCTGTGTCTCCAAGATCCTCCAACCTGTGGGTTGTGTACCCAAAGATTCAATCAACAACGAATCAAAAATGTCACTTACAGCCACTCATGGTGGCGCATGCCTTTAATCCCAGGATTCGGGAGGCAGAGATAGGAGCATCATCATGAGTTCAAGGCCACGCTGAGACTACATAGTGAATTCCAGGTCAGCCTGGGCTAGAGAGCAATCCTACCTTGAAAAACCAAATACATATTACATGTGTGTGTGTGTGTGTGTGTGTGTGTGTGTGTGTATCCCTCTATCACTTAAAGTTGCATCTCTGCTGAGTGCAAAAATATCCGTTCTTGTAATTATTTCCTAAACAATATAGTCCTATTTACATACTGTCAACATTACTTGACGTCATTGTGTTGCTATGTCGAAAGTTATTTTCCAGCTATTGATGGACTCATGAACCTCTCAGTGGATTAATCCACTGATGCGCTCATAACTGGATGAGAGTCTAGGACGTGAGGCAGGCTTGGAGAAAGAGGTCACTGTACAGTGAGATTAAAAGGCATAGCTTGTCTTCAAAGTCTCTCTCCCACTCTCTCTACTTCCCCCTTCCTGGATGCCATGAAAACCTGTCATGTCTTCTGACAACACTTGTCATCACAGACTGCCTTACCACAAGTCCAGAAACATGGAGCCAAATGACTATGGACTGACACCTCTGAAACATGAGGCCAAAAAACCTTGTTTTTTTCCTTTGAAATTTTCTCAGGACTTTTGTCACAGCCACTTACATTGACTGTGTAACACTCAGGAGAACCTGAAAGATGGTAGGCTGGAGACATCCATTACTCTCCTGTGTCTTCATGAGACTGAACCTTAATGCCAGATGAAGATGACGGTTGTCCAAGTGAGGTGGTGATGAGCTAGTAACAAGGAGAAACCCAGAAACATTCCAGTGTGGAACTGTAAGAGAAACGGAGCCTAAACCCCAGTGGAGTGGGTGGAACTGGAAATGAACCAAAAGGGTCTTAGTATCACAACCACAGAATTTGCACGCATACAGTCTAAGCCCACAGACAACTGGACTTGCACAGTGAGGCACTATGGAGAAAGGGGTCCTTGTTCTTAGCACATTCATACAGTGCCAGAACCAGGATCCATCTTAGGGTCTTTAGAGATCTCCTCTAGAGTTCAGTAGCTTCTGTGTGCTTGGTTCCCCAAGCATCCGCAGCCTCTCCCCTTAGCACAGAGCACTACAGTTTAAAATTGGCAGCTTGGCATCTTTGAAGAGAGGGAGCCCAGCTCTGTGTGGATTCTGAACACTCAGCCCCAGTGCTGACTGCCATTCACTCTGAGCATTCAGAAAGTACAAGATAGCTGGAGCTGAGGCTTGGATCATTGCCACACCCATGAGTGCACTTACAGACAGAGACTGGAAGGGTTCACAGGCTCAGCCAATGGAAGGGGGCTGCTGTGATGGTTGCCCCATCCCCCCACACACAAATATCCTACTATAGTGAACATAGCCTATAGTGAACGCCCTTCCATCACACTGAAAGGCAAGGAAGGTGACCTCAGCCCCACACCTCCCTTTCTGGTTGGCTCATAGGATTGGAGCTGATAAGGAACATACCTGGCACAGGACCTACAGTCCACTGAGTTGCATCCCCCACACACTGCAAAGCTAGAAGCCCCCAAGAGAGACTCAGTTACAAACACCTCCCCAGGGGGCAATGCTTATGCTTTATTTTAATTTTCCCTGTTTTGTATGTCTTTATCTAATTATATCTACTCTAATCTAGTTGCATCTTTTCTCTCATATTTTTAAATACTAATTTTATTTTGATTATCCTATATTTTTGTGTATTTTCTCTCCTCATTCTCTATTGTTATTTTTGCTATAGGTCCTGGGTTTTTGTTGTTGTTGTTTGGTTTTGGTTTTGGGTTTTTCAAAGTAAGATCTCGCTCTAGCCCAGACCTGACCTAGAACTCACTCTGTAATCTCAGGTTGGCATCAAAAATCACAGCAACCCTCCTACTTCTGCCTCCCAAATGCTGAGATTAAAGACATATGCCTCCATGCCAGGCGGATGCTTGGTTTTATTTGTTGTTTTATAATGAGGATTGAACCCAGAGCTTCACCCATACTTGTCAAGGGCTTTACCTCTGAGTCACACCTCCAGCCCAGTGATGCTAACTGAATGGTTTTGATTATCTACCTGGTTTCCTTGTACATTGTGGATGCTGCTGTTGGTTTTGCCTTCCAAACAAGTGCTGGGGATATAAAGTGGGCACTTTGCCCCAAGACCCAGCCCTCCTCTAAGAGGGAAGCTACTACTGTAGTTTGACAAAAGAAGATGCTGTGACCATCAAATGACCCTCTAAATATTTATGCCTATGTCCATAGATAACTGCTGCTCTCATCTTTGGTCAGAGAAGCTTCTTTTTACAAATGGTTTTACTAATGGGAAAACTCAAAACTCATGTAAAGTGCTGAAAATATGTGACTATTGAGTGCTCAGCACTAAATAAGACATTTCTGCCACACCCTCCAAGACACAGGGAAGGAACATTGCAGAAGAGGGGGCAGGAAACTTGTGGGCCAGGAAACCTGGCTAACTCAACAGTTAACAATGAGAGACCCAGCAGCAAACAAAGTGGAAGAGAAGGACCGACAACAGTTATCCTCTGATCACAGGCCATAGCATGCGTGTGTACGCGCGCACACACACACATGCAGGAAATGTATGTTCTCAAAACCCATTATTAAATGAACCATAATTTAAATTATTGTGCATGACTTGTATTGACCAATAAACAACCGAATATAACCAAAAAAATTATAAATAAGTTTTTAAAAAAGAATATAAGAGCCAGAGGATGGGGAGGGGTAGGATGGAATGTGTCATCTGGGTACAAGGTGGCCCTTGCATTCATGACCTCATAGAAACCATCATTCATTACATAAGATCTGAACAATATCAACATTTATTCATAGACAGTGAAGGAAAAAAAACACATCCAAGTAGAAGAGAAAATGAGTTGTAAAGAAGGGGCTTCTTTGAAAGAAGTGAAAGGAGGATTAAGGACCATAAAAAGAACTTAATGAAAGAGAATTAACAAAACCCTTAAAGTCATACCACTCACGGGGGTGGGCGGGGATCCTAGCATAGGTTGTTCCCACAATTATAACTCCACTGATATACTTAGTGGTGAATATGTAACTATGTCATTTGTAAAACCTCTGATGCTCTCGTGAAATGTTTCTACTCTATCACCATGAAAATTTCAAGTAGGCCACACCATCATCAGTACCTTTGAAAGATACTATAAATAAGGTATCTTTGGGGGGGATCTAATTTAGAGAATTCTACTACACTAGGAGAATTACCCAATTGAGTGAGAGACATTCCCTAGTTTCATTGATCACTGCTGTGTCTACTGGTTTATTCTCTTGGCTTCTTGCGCTATGCATGCTGGGATTACAGAAATTTGCGCTAGTGGGTTTTCAGCTTCACGTGGGTTCTGGGGATCTGAATTTGGATACTCATTCTTGTACAGCAAGTGCTTTATCCACTGAGTCATCTCTCCAGCCCTGTTTTCATTTTATGAAGCAGGGACTTACTAAGAAGTCCAAGCTGTCCTCAATCTAACAATCCTCCCACCTTAGCCTCCCAAGGTCTAGAATTGCTGGCCTATGCCTCCACACCCAGCTCTGACTTTCACATACTTTATGTTTCTTTTGTAACTGTGTGTGTGTGTGTGTGTGTGTGTGTGTGTGTGTGTGTGTGTGTGTGTGTGTGTGTGTTTGATCATGCTATGGTCTCTTGCCACTGCAAATGAACGACAGACACATCTGCCACTTTCTGCATCCTACTTACATGGGCAACTTGGGAATTGAACCCACCTTGGGAATTTGAACTTGCTTACAAACAAGCACCTTTAACCACTTTAACAATCATGGATGATTGGTCCATGAAAGGAAATCACTGAACCATCTTCCCAGCCCCTACTTGCACTTTATAACATCAGTAATACGTGACATAAGTATACTTTTTGTTGTCTGTGAACATTCCATAGTTTCTTTCAAAATATTACTCTATTCCAAACATATTTAGCAAAATAATCTTGTTAAGGAAAGTTCCTCATGTCTAAAATGTCTTTTTTAAGCATTGTTGGCAAATGAAAGTCAGGCGTAGTACTTGGGAAGCTGAGGCAAGAGGATCAGCATGAGTTTAAGACTACAAAATAAGTTCCAGGTTATATTTGGGCTATAGAGTGAAATCCTTGATCAAAAAATTATTTTTAAAAGAATTAATAGCTAAATTAGAACAATTTTCACTGAGGTTAAAAAGAAATGAAAAACCTGCCTCCTAGCTGCACAAAGGTCACAGGACAGACTTTCCTAGAGGCCAGGAGGATGCCTGTCACTCTCCTCACCAGGTGATCGTTAAGTGTTCATAGCTTGCAGGTTGTGGGCTTGAGCCCAAGTCTTCTGTGCAGTCATACTCAGCACAGTGACTGGACATAAAGCAAGATCCCAGATCATAAAATTTGGTTCTAGGCCAGCCTAGTTTCCAGGGAACACTTGTGGCCCTGAGCTGGGGACCAATAGGGCTATCCCATCCTCTTCCATTCTTGGAACCTTGGGTGTCCAGGTGAAGCCTGCAGGCAGCCCGTTTCTAGGAACCATATCTACAAATGAGGACTGCCCTCTGACCATTCTGTTCACCTACTTTTTTGAAACAGACATTACCACTGACAGTTATGATAACTGACATCTACGGAGACTTGTGTTTTACTCCACCATCCTAACTAAATTAGCATTTTAATCCATATAAAACCCTATAAGGGAAACTGAGTCACAAAGAGGCATGGTGGGATCCCAAATCAAAATGGGCTAGGAATAAAGCCCAAAAGAGCAACAGGAGCCCAAGTTCCCAAGGTGACAGACAGACAAGAAGGAGTGGATGGAAACCAAAGAGCCCCTTGTCTGGGACTAGAAGCCTGGTAGTGTTTGACCTTATCATGGTCTGCTGTCCACAGAGAAACATTACAATATAGTGGAATGTAACCGACAGATTATGAACGACCAGGCATAAAGCTAAAGAAAATTTTCCCAGAGAGCTGCCTAAAAGAATTCAAAACAATAAAATAAATGCTTTTATGTGAGGACAAGGCCTCACTCTTCTTTCTTTCTTTCTTTCTTTCTTTCTTTCTTTCTTTCTTTCTTTCTTTCTTTTTTGCATTCTTAGCCCCATGAAAATTGCTGCCACAAAGTATTTTTTTTACTTAGTATTACATCAAGTAGTTGATAGACACCCTTTATCTAAGCACTGATGAAGAGAATTAGTGCTCTCAGCCAGAGGTGAACTTTTTATCATTTGTAAATCTTTCATGCTTCGGATTGAGTAATACAGTGAAGTTGGGGGGGTCTTTAAGCAATCATATGAAATCCCTGCCTATGTGGCCTCTGAACTGCTCACTCACCAGAAATACAGCCCCAAGATGATTGGTCCATGAAAGGAAATCACCAAACATCCAGTATCGGGTTAGGAACTCCACGTGATAATCCCTGCAGATTTCAGGCTTCTCCTTGAAGGCATGAGAGCAGGGGACTGCAGAAAGCATTTTGCCTCATTTTACTCGTGAACATCACCTACATCCTAGCAAAGGTGCTTCACAGCAGTAAGGTTGAAGAGGTGAGAACCCTCTGAAGATTCTGGGACCTTGTGCTCAATCCAATTCAAAAGATCCAGGCCTGGAGAGATGACTCAGCAGTCAAGATGCTTACCTGCAAAGCCTAGCAGCCCAGGTTCAATTCCCCAGTATACACGTAGAGCCAGATGCACAGAGTACAACATGCATCTGGAGTCTCAGATCCTGGAGGCCCTGGTGCACCCATTCTCTCTCTCTCTGTCTCTCATCAATCTCTCTGCTTGTAAATAGATAAATAAACATATTGTTTTAAACGTTCAAGAGTTCTGCAATCCAATATCACCTACAAAACCGTCACAGGCAATCTTGAGTCTTCAACAGCTGAGTTGGCCACATTTTGGCTTTCTGCACTGGTGTCCTTACCCCATGAGAGAGGAATACTACCCCTTTGCCAAGGTGCCTACAAGGTGAGACTGCAAGCTGCAAACTGACACACAATTTTACTTCTGGAAACCACTTGCTCCCCTCGCTTGCTTGTCTCACCACCACCCCACCCCTGGTTACTTGACCAAAGAGTATATAAAGACGCTGCAAATTAAACTCAGGGCCACAGATCTTTGAGAGCTATCTCGGCTATGGATCATGGGTTTGAGAATAAACCTCCTCTCTTCCACTCCTAACTGGTGTTGGGAGTTGTCATTCCAGAGGCGTTCCTACTACAAGACTCTAAGTGAAGTGGCAAAGTTTTATAAGCAGCTCACCAGTCTATGGCCAGTAAGACTCAACTGTCCATGCAGGAAAGTCTTCAAAGGGCTTTTGTCCTAATGAACATGAAAACTTCCCTTGGAAATAACGTTTATATTCCTGCCACTGCAAAGGAACTCGAGATGCATGGGCCACTCTGTGCATCTGGTTTCAAGTGGGTACTGGGAACTGAAACTGGACCATCAGGCTTTGCAAGCAAGTGCCCTTAACTCCTGAACTATTTCCCTAGCCCCTACTCTTTATTCTGTTAATAAGCCTTTAATAAAATTGAGGGGAGAAAAATACATCAGAATCAGTGTCTGAAATGCCACAATGCCTAATCTTTAAAAGTCTAAATTAATTACAACTTGTTATATGAAGACAGTAAAGTGAAATAGAGTTTTCATGGTTAAATAATGGGAACAATGAGAAAAAGGAAGCAGTGAAAGATAAGACCTAACCAGGTCTAGAGGTACACACCTGTAATCTTAGCACTTGGCAGGTGGACGCAGAACAGTACCATCATGAATTTGAGGCCTACCTACTCTATGTGGTAAAACCCTATTAATCAATCAATCAATCATTAGCCTAAGGACTTTCAATGAATAGCCTAAAAACTTTGTTCCATATCTTCAGCCACTTTTGAATTTTGCTAAATTTGGGGCTAGACTTGGAAGAGTTTGTTGATGGATATGTATCCCCTTAAGTCCCCATTTAAAAAAAATCTAAATTAGCAGTATAACTCAGGTATTTGATCCAGACCTTTTCATGCATAACTTCTGGAGGTAAGCCTAATCAGAATATAATGAGGATTTGTTCTGGTTTGGCTTTTTATTCTTTACAACAAGATGTGCTTTCATTCTGACTTCCATTCAACAAAAATCCATTAAGGAAACACTACAGGGGTGGAGAGGGCTGGAGATCTGGTTCAGTTGGTAGAGTGTTGCCTGGCATGTATGAAACCTTGGGTTGAATCAACAGCACCATACAAACCAACTGGACATGGAGGAGAGGTTGTAGGAGCAGCGCTATCACCCCAGCAATCAGGAGCTAGACACAGGAAGATCAGAAGTTCAAGACCAGCCACTACTACACAACGAGTTCAAGGCCAGCCACAGGTACATAAGACCCTACCTCAAAAAAAGAAACAAAAGACCAGTGGTCACTGTATTTAGCCATTATTTTTGTACCTCTAGTTTTAAGACCTTTTGGAGGGATGAAGCACGATTAGAATTTACATGGATTGCCCAAATGGGTAAGCCAGCTGTTATCTTTAAAAAGCATGTCAGAAATTTCAGTGGTGTGCAAGAGTTGCTTTCTGTTACAACTAATAAATTTTCGAGTTCACATGTCATCAAGTCTCAGATCAAATTAAATATCGGATACACCAAAGTTGTGGATTCGACGCAGGTTTTCGCATCGCCTTTGAACCACTTCACTGCCTGTCTAGAAGTCAAGCGGCTGCTGGGTCGAGAAAGAGAGCAGACCTGGGCTCCACTCCCCTCTCCGCGCCTGGTGGATTCATTCAGTAAACAACACCCACATGGAGCCCAGGCAGCATCTAAACCCTGGAGATGAACACGCTGTTTCCTATCAACGTGTCCAGGGTCCCCTGAATGACTTAAATTGCAGCCAGTGATTGTAACCTGAAATTTATGCTGGTGATCTGCTCAGAAGTTCTGCCTCACCCCCATATCAGCACCCATTACCTCGACCTCAAAAGAGCTTTTTTGGCACAACCTGCCTGGAAAATAGCCAAAAAGAAAAATTTAAATCCAGTGCTTGAGGGGCTTGGAGGGTTGCTGGTGGGATAGAGTTCTTGGCTCTGGGTGTCTGACTCAGTGACACACTTGGTTGATACAGTGGAAATCCTGGCTGATGGTGGTTGGGAAAGTCGTTATGACTCCCTTCCAGGTTCTTTCTGGCCTGATCCTTCCTCCTCACTCCTGGCTTCTTCCCTAGGTAGCATTACAAGAAGTATCACAATCACAAAATGATAAAATAAAATTTGAAAAAAAAAGACCAGGTTCCAAGAAATATTTAAATGTGAGTCACAAATCCCAAATGGATTTTGTTCAGCTTTCTTGTGAGTCTGTAGTTTTCATAGGTTTCTGAACTCTCAGTCCCAGCCAGATTTAAATGCTTGAAATCTCAAGATTCTTACCAAAGGAATGGTTTCTCCATCAATTCTGTGGCCTGGACACATAAAGGCCACTAATGTCTACTTAGAGTTAAAGCCATGTCTTTAGCTAAAAGCCTGGACTCTGAAGTCAGTCTCCCGGAGCTCACAGCCCTGCTCTGCTCCTCTCGAATAGTATAGACTTAAATAAGCTGCGAAAGGCCCTTGTTCAAGGGCCATGGCACATGCTGCTGTTCTGTAATCCAGGGGCAATGATGTTATCCAAAAAAGCCTTTAGAAGGAGAAAGCACAGGCTCACCCCATCTCTGTCATTATACCATCCATCACTGCTGGGGGGCAGGCAGTTATTGTCACTTCTTCCTTCATTTCCCACTATGCTTTAAATTTCCCCCTTTTCTTTCCCTCCCTTCAAATCTCCAACCTAAAAATCCCAGTCCTTAAAACCTGATTAGTCATTCACAATAAAGTTATTGTGAATACCAGCTTGACCTTTCCAGAATGTATTTACTTGAACACGGAGCTTAGTAACCAAATAAGTAACTGGCTAAGTTCAACAGGGGTTATATTAGCCGGTATCCTTCAAGAAGGAGTAAAATATGTTCAAAGTAAGATAATTCCATGAGAGAGTCTACAACAGGGCTGATTACAAAGCCGCACAAGTGAACAGAGATATCCAGGGGTTGTCCAAGGACCTGGCAATAATGTCAGCAGATCTGCCACCACACCTAACCCCAAAGAGACAGAGGAAGGAGGAGGGTCTCTGAATTTAGAAGAGACACATAGTTGGCTTCCTGGGGGAAGAATTCTCTAATCTTAACCAGGATTAACCCCAGGAAGAAAAACCTAGACTCCCTCTCTTCCCTCCAACCTCCTTCTGCGACACCCCACTGGCTGAGCCCAAGGGAAGAGGAAGGCATCACAGCAGCCCAATCTGGTAGCCTTGGACAGAAAGCCTGACTAGAAAAGGGAGAAGAGGGGAAGCAAAAAAAAATTGGACCGCACCCTACAGAGGGGAAGGAGATATCCTTCAGACAAAAGCATTTATTCTATCTTTTCCTGATCTCCTATCTCTGCTCCTCCCATCACTCCCTGAATAGGTTCAGAGAGCAGTGACTTCATGCAGAATTTCCAAAGTTTCTGAATTCACAGAAAAATAAAAGCCCATATATCCTCTTCCCACCCACCATGCACCTTCCTCAATGATTAAAAAAAGAATCAGGCAGACAGGGGAACCTGCGCAGGTATCTCGGCTTTGGCACACACACACACACACACACACACACACACACACACACACACACACACACACA
>PVHP010008505.1:0-38921 GCA_004024765.1 Zapus hudsonius | reverse complement strand
AGCACTCTCTATGGAATTGGAGTGCATGACTCACACATCAGGCAGGATATGGAAGTGGAGGAAGACGCACACCGTGTAAAGCCTACTTTACTGGCACATATAAAGTCCATACGAAATGCATTTTGCACACAGCACAAAGTGAAGGAATTGTACTGAAACACACACACACACAATAAGAGGAAAAGTTGGTGTGTGTGAAGATGGGTGAAGAGTGTCCCAGATTCACACACCAAGGAAGATAGAAACAGCCGGCCTTTGCCCTGGATGAGGCTAATTTTCTGAGACGTGGTTATTATACTTGAACACAGGGAGGCGAGACTGAGGCCCAGAAAACTTGTCTGTTCTGTTCTCTTAGGCTTCAAAATTGACCAGCAATGAGACACAGAGGGAAATGCCTTCAGAACCCTGGAGAACTGTTCTTTAAGGATGCATTTTTGGGGGGATTTCAACTTATCTGGCAGTAGATGGAGAAGGCAAAGTCATCATAATATAAGAGAAGTTTACAAGAAATAGAACAAAACCCATCAGGAATCTGTGATCAACCCTGGGATTCTCCTGAGACATTTTTCACATCGTTTGTTTTGAGGCAGAGGGTAGAAAGGGACATGCAGAAAGATCCAGAAATGAAGTCCCAGGAAGCCTCACACTGAGGAGACTCAAACTTTATGATTCTTTCTAAGAATAATGACCTTTCTTTTCTCTCTGGGATAGGATTGGACAGAAAATCATACTCTTTTTTTTTTTTTTGCTGTAAAGGATCCTCTTAACATCTCTGTTCCAAAGCAAAGTTTCCCATCACTGATCCCTCCATTCCTTCCCTCCATCCCTTGACAGAGGGGTGAGCGTGTTCTCAATGTTGACTTGAGCCTTGAAACTTCTAGTGAAAGTATTCACAACCAAGCAAGTGTATCTCGAGATGGCGACGGATAGAAGCAGCAGGTTCCCACCTGGTACCTCTTATGCAGACTATTGAGGTCTCCAATGTTAGTAAAGCTCAAGAAAGAAAAACAACCAGAATTCAGAGGCATAAAGTATCTTGGGTTGCTTTGGGAAATCCACCATTCTTTTTCTTTTTAATTACCCCATATGAATTTTTCCTAGTAACATATATTCCAATATGCTAAGAATAGCAACCCACAATATTCATTTGGGATAAAGTACTAAGGGTTTGACAGGACCATCAATGCATCTGAGCCAACCCAGTGACTTCTACTGGTCATATTGGCACACAGGTCAGGATAACTGAGTCAGAGCTGGGATGTGCCCTGGGTATTGGTGCTGTTACTACTCATTAGCATTCAGGCTGTGGATGAGCCAATGTGATCAACACCAGCCACCATCCCATCATTTTGTCCTTGGTTTTTCTTTGAGACAGTCTTGTTACTCAGTCTAGGCTGGCCTCCAACTTGTGATCTTTCTTCCTCTACCTCCTGTGTGCTGGGATTACAGGCATGATCTTGCCCAGCTCATCCACACTACCTTTAAAAGCCTTCCATATTTATAGATCTTCACATTGAACTTTATGAGAGCCAACAGTGCACAGGTGGCAACAATTACATGTGAAACTCACCAGCCCATGCTCCCTTTCAAAGAACATAACACAGGCTGGCGAGATGGCTCAGTGGTGAAGGCACTTCCCTGCAAAGCCTGCTGACCTGAGTTCTATTCCCCAGTACCCATGTAATGCCAGAGGCACAGAGCGGTGCGTGTATCTGCAATGTTTTGGCTACAGCTAGAGGCCCTGGCATGCCCATTGTCTCTGTCTCTCTTCTATCTTTCTCTCCCTGCTTGCAATTAAATAAATTAAAAAAAATTTTAAATATAATGAAAAAATTAAATTGGGAAAATCAAGAGAAAGAGAGAGATAGGCAGACAGACAGACAAAGAGAGAGAGAGTCCTATTAAGAGTAATCAGAGGCCTTTTTGACTGATCCAGACTACCCAAGGAGGAGGATATCCAGCTGATCGGGGATGGAGAAGAGGGACATTAGAGAACAGGGAATAACAACTCATTGTTTGCCCATTAAATAATGTAACTTAGTATAGACAATTAAAAAAATAAATTAAATAATTTAAAAATAAAGAGTAATCAGAGGCCTTTTAAAATCACATTTAGGTAACAACTTTAAGATGAAAGCCCAAACCATTCTTTCTCCTCTTGCCTCCTGCTGCCCTAGCTCATTTCAATATTATCTTTACAGAACAAGAATTTAAGCATCTAAAAGAGACAAACTTCCAGAAGATACACCAAAGGCTTAGTTTCAACTAAGTGTCACGAGTTTAAAATCATATGATGGTCAAAGGTTAGGGGATTCTACAAGCAGAGGATTAATGCATAGGAGCTCTGAGGTTTGGGGGCCACTTCCAGGCCCCCACTTCTCTACAGGAGTGGGGAACTTCATGCCCGCCTCACTTAAGGCTGCCCCGAACAATAGCCTGCTGTAAAGGAAACAACGAAAGACAAATGGCTGAACAGAAAAGCCAACAGGAAAGGACTGAGTTCTCCAGTGTTACAAAAACTGGCACTTAATTCTCATTTTTTTTTCAATCTCTTATTAACTATGACCTATGCACTCACTTTTTTTTTCAGTTTCTCAGTACCATGGGGATAAACTTTAGCCAAACTAGAAATATCTGCCCTCATAAAGGTCCACTATAGACTCATTGAGAGCAGGTCTGTTTTTAATCTTGAAAGTAGAAGACCCGTAGAGATGTCTTCAAGGATGGCATCCCTGTTCTTGATTACACTGTGTGGTTTGGGTTCTCTGATAAACCTAGATTAAGAGATTTAATTATTTTTGTTTTCAGAGAAGAAGAAAAGAACTAAATCACACTTCTCTTCCTATTCGGTTTGAGATGGTTTATAACATTTACAAACCAGCACTGAGTTGCCGGGGTTGTTGAGTCAAAGGGTCAGCCATCATCCCCAATATGCTAATTAGGAAGACATGGGATAGTGAAAAGCAAGGAAAGATTTATTGAATGTGGCCACACTGGGAAGAAGAGCAAATGAAGGTCCAGTGAGTCCAGTCCATCTTCAGCGCACTGACCCGAGGTGAGTTTTAGGTTTAAACAGAGAGCTAACAGGTACACTCAGCCAAGCGGTCACACCCAGCACTGACCCATCGTTGTCTTGGCCCAGGTCTGTTCTGCAAGGTGACTGACTAGTGAGCTGTAAGAATTGGGTGAAATCTTTCCAGGGAGACAAGTTCCCCCTCTGGCTGGCACCAGGGTCCCCAGCTGTTTTCCTTTCCCATCATGCGATTTCAAGACAAATTTTAATTCTTTGGGGGTCCATTGCTTTAATAATCTGATAGCATAAGTGTCTAAAAAAAATCTTCTCACCTACTAGGACAGTTAAGTCAAATAACTTAATATAACAAACTACCATAGTGTCCATTGAAATTGGAATCTTCTTATATTTATGAAAGATTACTGATTTTTTTTCTATCTTGAATTGGAAAAGTGAGGAAAAGGGAAATAAAACCTTTATAAGGTGTCTCTCTCATCTTTCAATCTACCTAATAAAAACCTTCCAATGTATTACCAACAATAATGTAGTGGGTGTTTTTCTTTTGCTTATTTTAATGACATTTCCTTCAGGACAACCTGGAGTGACTCAATTAAATTGGTAGCATGTCAGAAAAACCATGTTACTTATATTTAAGAATATTTCAACTATTATATTCTGAAACTATAAAGAATTTTTTCTCCAAAGTAGAGTCTCACTCTAGCCCAGGTTGAACCAGAAATCACTCTGTAATTCCAGACTGGCCTTAAACGCCCAGCAAGCGTTCCTCTTACCTCTGCCTCCTGAGTGCTGGGATTAAAGCCGTGTGCCACCGTGCCTGGCTACTTTGAAGATTTTTAAAGTACAATTAGTCTCCAACTTGCAAAAACAGGCTGCAAGTGATCAACTACTTCCCTCCCTCCTCCCCACCACAGCTCTGGGGAAACCTTTAGTGAACGATGGGATCACACAGCAAAACTGTGTATATCCCAGGGGTAATTCTGGTTCTCCATCACTTGCTCTGCAGGATCCAGCAGAACAGGGACTACAAACTTGTCCCCAGAAGAAGCTGCTGAATTTTCTGAGGAAGCCCACCATGAGGAGCATTCTAGTGATGGGTTCAAATGATATTACAGTTGATAACTTGTGCTTCTTATTTGTTTTAATATTTAAATGCTTAAGATTATTGAAATATTACCATCACTTACTATGAAGAAAATGGACACCCCAGGGGGACATCCCATAGTCCTTCCACAAGCTAAAGGAGAGTGGCCCATCTGTGGAAGCTACATTTCAGTGTCTGCTCTAAAGCACAGCCTGGTGTTTCTTTTGTTCAAACAATACTTGCTTTCCATTTCTAGAATTGTCTAGAACTCTACTAGTTGAACCAATGTCTGATCCTATTTTAAATTACACCCTGAGAAAAGTTAAGTCACTACAAGTTTTGATACGTTCATGTGAAAGAGTTTAACCAGATGTTTTTCTGTTGGTGTCTAGATGGCGTATTCAATGCTAAACTTATGACGTCAGGGTAATTGCTTCCGTGCAAAGCCTCAAAGATAAGAAAGCTGGGCAATTTACAAGGATGCACAAAAGGTAATGTGATAGTGACCCCCCAAAAGCATGTTGACTTGGAAATTCCACTGCAGTAAAACTTGTACCATTTTAAGAACAAAGAAACTTTCTATTTCTGCCCCGTTCCTATATGGCATGTGCCAGTTTCCAAAATCTAAATACATGGTAGGGGTTGAAGAGATACTCAGTGGTTAAAGGTGCTGAGTTTCAAAGCCTGATGGCCAGGGTTCCACTTAAAGTAACCCACTTAAAGCCAAATGCATAGTGGTGCATGCATCTGCAATTTGTTTGCAGTGGCAAGAAGTCATTCTCTCTCTCTCCCTCTCTCTTCCTGTCTCTCTCTCTCATAAATAAATAAATAATGCAAATATTTTTAAAGAACACATGGTAATATAATAGACATTGGAGTCCACTAAGCACCCGCATTAACTTTTTGGGCTAGTCCAAAAACTAAAATGGTACTTATTTATGCAGTAAAAGCTCCAGACAAATAACTTATATATGAACTTTTAAAATAAAAACTTATTCGTAGAATAGATTCCATCTAAGTAAATCAATATGCTACAACCATTATACAAGTCTATAAACAACTAACAAATGGGCTGGAGAGATGGCTCAGTGGTTAAGGCACTTGCCTCCAGTGCCTAAGGCCCCCGGTTCAATTCCCCAGGACCCACATAAGCCAGACCCACAAGGAGGTGGCCCTGGTGCGCTCTCTCTCTCTCTCTCTCTCTCTCTCTCTCTCTCTCTCTCTCTCTGTATCTCTCCTCTTGAAAATGAATAAATAAAATATTTTCAAAAATAAAAACAACTAACAAATGTTGCCTGGCTTTGGGGAGAAAATTAGTTAAATTGAAAAGCTTATATACTTCCTTCAAAGCCTAGAATTTTTCTCCCCCAAAAGTGGTGGGGTGGGATTTCAAGAGAGGGAAGGGATCTGAGCACAGGTAGAGAAGACAGTGACCAGACGAACCAAAAAGGACCACAAAGGGTCTCTGAACCCCTTCCCAACACCAGCATTAGATGCTGTACCTGAAGTATCCCAGAACGCTGCTCATTTGTTATCTCGTTTATACTGTTAGTGAATACTTTACCATCTGCAATAACTCATCAAAAAGCATATTTTCAAGTTCATGAGTTTTAGCTAGAAAAAAATAGGTAACATTTGTTGGAGGCTTACTGTGTGTCGTGTACTATGCTAAAGTGTTATTCATCTATTTAAAGTGCTCTATGTATTCAACCATTTAGATCTATCTTGGAATTTTCTATAATTCTGAAAGAACAAGTAATTAAGAATTAAGTAGTCCCACAAATGTTAAATCGAGTTAGAACTCCAAGTTCAGAAAGTCTGACTCCACACTTTGCGCTGTGAATCAGAGAGCAGTGTGTATTGTTGGTTCTCTGAGTGTCTCCCTCGCACACCATGAATGATAATCATCCTGTGAGACTCCACCGACCAGTCTTATGTTTCCTGAAACTACTTGAGCCATGGTTATTCCTTAGACTTTATAGCTCAAGTACAGAAGGATTGGGCCTGGGAGGTATAGCGGTAGAGCTGACTGGATTCTGTTTACAGAAAAACATCAGGGTCAAGATAGCTTAAAAGGACATTGGACATTGTCCCTTGGCTCTCCATATGCTTAGACACATCTCCTAGTATGAAGCACTGGAAAATACACTCCAGCGTCCTACTAATGCTAAACCAAAATTAAGAAGGCGTAATCTGCCATAGTAATCCACTACTACCAATTTATTTATTTTTTATTGTCCATAATGAGTTACATTACTTAATGGGCAAACAATGAGTTGTTATCCCCAGTTCCCCAATACTCTTCTTCCCCATCCCCAATCGGCTGGATATCCTCCTCCATGGGCAGTCTGGATCAGTCCTTGGGGCAGAGGATCATGGATAGCCTAGTAGACGCCCGGTTCTCCTGGCCCTAGTATGTTGTTATTCAGGGGTGTCATGTCTCTGGATATTCTCCCCTACCACAGCTCTCATAATCTTTCTGCCCCCTCTTCTGCTCAGTTCCCTGAGTCGTGGTGGGTGAGTATTAAGGCTGCTTTATTGTTGAGAACTTAGAGTCTTTGTGTCGAAAATCATTGGTCTCTGTCTTACTGGCTTATCCTGTGTTAATTGAATGGCTATGGCTGTGGCTGTGGGTCCCTTGTTCATCCCATCATTCTCTGCAGGGTTCCATATGGATCCTCCACAATATGACTATGGTGGCTCATGTCTTGCTAGGATCTCAGCTATCGGCCTGTGGTGGGTTGGTAGGGTTAGATGGGCCACAGCTCTCTTGCTGCATTCTGAAAGATACAAACACAATCTCCATCGGAGAGTGAGATCAATATAGGTTAACAAACATACACAATTCTGGATTACCTAGATTCTATTTTTAGTAGCATCTCCATCAATTGCTCCCATAGTGCATCTCTTCTTGGGAGCCCAAGAGTCCGGGTTACAGTGCATATCGCCCTAAGTCCCCAGTTCCAGTTAAGGACGCCCCCTCACTAAGTGGAATATTTGGCCGAATTTAAAGGCTGTTGATTGCCTCCCCCAGGCCTAGGCGCCTCCATTGCACAAGTGCTCCTTTCTTGGTTCACTGTTCTCTCCCAGTAGGAGGTGTGTTTAGCCTACTCATGGCAACAGGCTGTGTTCCATGCCAGTGATCTCTGTTTGTTCCAGCTGTCATTGACCAAATTCCCCTGGCAGCTTATGCAGTGCCTTACAGCACTACACTAGCTACTATCTGGGGGCTGGTTACCATTCCGGACCCTGAAGGGTCTCTAGATGCTGATCAATGGCATTCTGTGGTTTCTTCTGTAACAGGGTTTTGCCTCAGGCCTGGGAAGGGCATTCAAGAGCTTTGACAGAATTCTGTCTTGTTTTTGGAACCTCATGGGTCACTTTGGTCAACAGCTCAGTGAGGGAAGGAACTGGTGACTGGAACCAGGGGTTGTCAGAATGATCAATTATTCATAGGCTTAGACTCTCTCCCCTTAACATGGCCCCTCTTGCCAGATGATGCCTACTACTTGCTCAATAGGTTACAGTATGCTCTCGAGGATTTTGATTTTTGAACCTAATTTGGTTTAGCCTCATGCTTAAGCCATTCCCCTCCCCCATCCCTTACCCCTCATTCCACGACTACTAATTTAAATCATGCTTCTATTTAATCTGAGCCCTCTTTCTAAATGTAGTGCCCATCTTAAGAGCTTTCTCCTCACTAAAGATGAAGTAGCCAGAAATACTTTTTTTATTTTAAAGATTTTTATTTTTTGCAATGAGAGAGACAGGGAATGGGCACACCAGGTCCTCTTGCCACTGTAAACAAACTCCAGATGCATGCACCACTTTGTGCATCTGGCTTTACACAGGTACTGAGGAATCAAACCCACACCATCAGGCTTTGCAAGCAAGTGCCTTTAACTGCTGAGCCATCTCTCCAATCCATGAATACTTTCTTATTACCATTCCATCTAGATCCTTTACATTCAAGCATTGTCTTTCTAAACACATTGAAAAGTTGTAATATATAAAGAACTTAAAAAGCAGATACAGGGCTAGAGAGATTGCTCAGTGGTTAAGGCACTTGCCTCCAGTGCCTAAGGACCTGGGTTCAATTCCCCAGTACACACGTAAGCCAGATGCACAAAGTGGCACATGCTTCTGGAATTCATTTGCAGTGACTGAAAGTGCTGGCGCTCTCTCTCTCTCTCTCTCTCTCTCTCTCTCTCTCTCTCTCACTCTCGCTCTCGCTCTCGCTCTCGCTCTTTCTCTTTCTTCCTATGTATCTCTCTGCTTACAAATAAATAAAATATTTTTAAAGCAGATACATTGAGAGCTCTTTGGCACATTAAGGAAATGTGGTGATGAGTTGTCATTTGCAAATGATTGACTCCTAATGTAAGTGTGGTCAGCCTGTGAGAACCACCAGCAAGCAGGAGGCCAGCCAGATGCCCTTAGAAGACACTGTGCCTCTGATGAAAGTACAACTTAGGATGCCTGGTTGTCATTTTCATGTCTACCTCAATAATCATTTTCTAAAGGAAAGGTCTGGTTCCAGGAATTCCCTTGTATCTCAATATGTGAGGAAAACCGCTTGAGAAAACTTTACACCTCCCTGACCAATGATAGAAGGCATGAATCGCCATTGAAACCTAGTTCATTTGAGTCACAAATATGCTCAGCTAATGCTGTTTTCCTTGGCATCTCAGACTCTGCCTTGAGGATCTCAGTACTGCTGTCTTGAACCATGCAGCAAACACCATAGAATCCAACTTTCCAGAAAAATCTCAGCATACTGGTAGACAACAGGGCGCCTTCTACCATGGCTTCACAGAGCTCCAGGGAAGACATTAGACAAGAATTGAAAGGAACATTTGAAAATTCAATGTCACCTTAGGACTACATTGTAAACTTTAGAAGCAACCAAAAGCTTGACAGGTAAAATAGCGGAGTTACCTATCCATCAAAGAATATATTTAAGACTTATTTGTCTCCTATTTTTCAAAGAATAAAGTGAAAAGCTAGTCATATGGTCTTATAAGGTCTCCTCTCCCCCTCACACACACATCTTCAACTTTTTCTATCACTGCAGTGTACACACACACACTCTCTGCCATGTCACATGCGTGCACACATGCAACACACACATACACACCCCCATGTCATAGGTACATACACACACACAGAATTTCTGAAAAATATTACTGAGTGAATGAATGATGAATGTTGCTTAATATTCAATCAACTACTTGATATCATCATTCCTTATATTATATGTCAATCTCTTATTTGCTTGCTTATCAAAATGTACTTGCAACTTAATGGGCATGTGAATGGGCTGAAGGGCAAAAATTTTGAGTGAGCACTGTGTTCATTCCCAGATGAGGCAGAGAAAGTTGAAGATGTGTCTGTGTATGTGAGAGAGAGAGAGAGAAAGAGAGAGATGATTGCTTCTTGTCATCTCCATAGAGAAGTGAGGCTAAGTACAATACATAGAAAATAATACAGAATTGGCAGATAATACAATGAACAGTTAAAGAAGTTACAAACATTCAAGTGCTCAATTCTGTATTTCCAGATCATTTCCATGCTCACTTGCCTGGATGACAGAGATACCTGAGTAAGCTATAATTGAAGGCCACATCTCCAACCCTGAGAGGATCCAGAGAAAGCACGCTGAGAAAGACTCCTCAACACCACGCTGACTTTAAAGGCCTTTCCACACAAACTTCACGTCTTGACGTTGATCCCGTTCTTTCACCAGTTGTAAGCTCGCCAAAAACCAAGGTACTGGGGTTATTTCTGATAAATTGTAAAGTTGCAATCACTTTTCTCTTCCTGACTCCCTCTTTTCTTAACAAATTTTCTTACTAGTTTTCCACCTTTTCTTTTAGAAACTATACTCACTAGGGCTTCTCTCTGGCTTGATCAAGAAAGCCAGACAGGCAACAAGTTGGCAGGTAAAGAAAGGCTTTCAACTGTAATGTCCAGGGCACATATGCAGCAGGAACTCTCAACGTGGAAAAGAACAGAAATTAAAGTTTGGCTCACTGCTTATGTGGTCCCTCGAGAACTTTCTTATTCTTTCATCCAGAACTGCCTGCCCAACTTCAGAATGTCTCCTTCCACCTCCACTTCGCCCCTCTGTTGAAATTCTGCAGGTTTTGTGCCTTTGACTCTTGGGACACTTTCTTTAAAAAGCATTGAAAAAACTGAGAAATGGATACCATTCTTTATGCCTAAGATGGGGTCTTTGTTTCATTTGTTTTACTGTCCATGTCAAAAACATTGCACACAGCAGTAAGTTTTCTGGGTTTGTTTATCCCCTCTCTGTTTCTTACCCATTCTCCTCAAGACCATCAAAAGTGGGAGATGAAATCACCAAGGACTATGTAAGTGTCATCATTTGACCCTTCAAATGTAGAACTCCAAAGCAATATGGGACTATGTGTTCAGAAGTCTAGTATAAACAAATGCCAACAGTTCCCTTCCCAGCTCCAAGAAGGTCTCCCTTTAATGGTCCTTTTGTTGTCAAATGTGAAATAGAAGAGGAGGAAGAGGAGGAGGAGGAAGAAGAAGAAGAGGAGGAGGAGGAGGAGGAGGAGGAAGATGAGTAGGAGGGGTGGGAAGGTAAGTAACACATAAGATCAATCAGGAGACTGAAGTCAGTTGCATCCATATGATAAACAGCTGGCCTGAGAAAGAGCTGGGCAAATGTGGCCGCTGACTCCAGCCAGTCTGCACAGCAGAACACCCCAAAGTCTCAAGGTGTTTCTGGAAACTGATGTCAGAGATGAGGGGACAAAAAAAATGAAGGTTTGGTTGAATGTCCACTTAGAAAGCCAGTATCCTGCATCTCCTCCTTCAAATCAGCATCAGACTGGACCTTCATTTTCTGGAAAGCTTTAAAAAGTGTGGACCAAAGAATGTGAGGTACGATTAAGAGTAGATAATACTAAAAGCAAACAGATAATTTGAATGATATCTCAAATTTTGAATGCAGAAAACCCCCATCTCCTGTCTCTACTTGGCTCCCAGGATGCTGGCAGCCAGGTATATAGGTCTGCAGTGACGACACAGGTAATCTACCTATCTGGGAAGAAAGGCCCAAATATACTCTCATGGGAGTTTCTCCACAATCCAAACACCAACCTGCAGTGAAATCATCAATAAGACCCACTCAAGAGCATGAAGCTTCCGGTTGGCCTTTTGGATATACATTATTATACGTGACTACACACAGAGCAGCTAACAACGGACTCAATGAAAACCGAGGGTCTAACCCAGGCATGCCTGTAATTGCAGCACTCAGGTGAGAACAGAAGGATCAGGAGCTCCCAGGAGATGAACACAGGACAATCAGGAGCTCAGAGTCATATAGGATATAAACATACATATCATATCCATATACATCATATATATTCATATACATAGGGAGTTCAAGGCCAGTCATGACAACATGAGACCTGTATCAAGATAAATAAAATAATAAAAATAAATAGGTAGGACTGCAGAGATTGCTCAGTGGTTAAGGCACTTGCCTGCAAAGCCCGAGGACCCAGGTTTGATCCCCCAGTACTCAATTAAAGCCAGATGCACAAGGTGGCACATGCATCTGGAGTTTGTTTGCTCAAGGTTCTGGCCTGTACCATTCTTTCTCAGTCTATCTGTCTCTCTCTGCCTCTCTCTCTCTCTCTCTCTCTCTCTCTCATAAATAAAATAAACAGATAAATTGCCCAATTCCAATAGGATAAATGCAGAAAGTAAAGACTATGAAAAAAGAAGCATAAACTAGCATAATTATCATCAAAAAGATAAGAAAAAACATTAAAGCTATGAAACACCAATAAAATCCTAGTTTTTAAATAAACATTTGGATCATAAGCAAGTATTTCATCAAAATAAAAAGCATGATGACATAAAACTCAGTAGAGCTGGGCATGGTGCTGTTCACCATTAATCACAGCACTTGGAGGAAGAGGCAGGAGGATCACTGTGAGTTTGAGGCCAGCCTGGGCTACAGTTAGACCCTATCTTGAAAAAAATCCAAACAAACAAATAAACAAAAGAAAAACTCAGTAGAAACATTTGAGGGAAAAAATCTCTTCGTATATAAAAATATCAAAAGATGGAAAATAACCAATGATAAAGCAACGTCAAGGATATTCCAGGAAATCTAATATCCAAATAATAGCAACTTCAGGAGAGAACAGAGAAGAGAATCATTAAAGAAATGCTTGTAGAAAAGTTTCCAGAACCAAAAGAGAGGAGATCCCAAATTCCAACAGCCCTGTCAGTGTCCATCACAATGATTGAAAATAAACCCATCAAAATACCTCACTGTGAAAATACAGAACCCCAGGATCAAAGGGAAGTTTATAAGCTTCCAAGTAATACAGGTTTCCCACAATGGATGAAGAACTTCAATGACATTGCAATTCTCCTTGTAAAGTCAAAGGAAAAATTCCCTTAAACTTAAAATTAAAATTCCCTTAAACTTAAAATTCTATAGCCAAATACCATTAGATATGAGAGATTTTTTTTAAACCATCTTAAACAAAAGTCTTTTCTGGAATATTTACCTTTCACATTCCCTTTCTTAGTAAATGTCACGACTGGAAGAAATCACAAATTGTGGCATGTGCATACAAAAAAATCCTATATTGGTGAAAATGAATGAATTTTGTCTCCAAGCAACAGCATAAGAGTCAGACAAACATGGTACTGAGTGGAAAACAGGTCAAACTGAAAGGTTGCAGTTTTATGTAGGATGAAGAAGGCTATGAATTTTGTGGAAAATTGCTAGAAAAAATGAAATCCAAGCCACAGAAGTGGTTAAATCGTTTGTGTAAAGTTCTAAAATATGGAAAATTAAATAGACTATTGAGAAACACAGAGTGGAGTCAAACCACAGGGAAGAGAGTTTTGTGTGAGGCTCACCTTTGGCAGGTAACAGGAGACAAAGAGGTAGGAAAACAGTCTACAGGGCACTTCAGAGGTAAGAGTGATGTTCTTTTACGTAAACTGAGCAGGCAAGTGCCTCTATGAAGGTAAGCTAATGTTGAGATTCCTGTGGGGGTCATATCAGTCACTCTGCCTGTGATATGCTCTTCTCATAAAATAAGAGTAATGGACAAAGAATTATGAGAAAGCTAATTGCACTTGGGCACGTAACCTTCATGAAACCTGACTACATGTGATTTAATCTTGGAACTGTGGTAGCCAATGTAATTCAAAAGGAATTCGATTATTTGCACTATTTCTAGAAACCCATAATGAAGATCCCAATTCATAATCCTAAATAACACTCTGTAAATTTCCATGTTCCCTTCCTGTAACTCTATTTATATCATCTCCTGGGCTAGCAATCAGACTTCTCTCTGACTGGTTGAAAGTAGAGAGAAGTTGGTCTGAAATCTGATATAAAACATTTGTCACCATAAATGATTATAATAACCAGTTAAAAGATGTGACCACAACAATCAAAATGTGGAGAAGCATATTGTCATAGTCAGCCACACACTGCTGGGATGAATCTTCAAACCAGGCACAATTTGGGGGAGGAAAGTATTTATTGAAACTACAGATTGAAGAGAAGTTCCATTCACAGGTTCGAGCAGAGAGAAAAACCCATCACCTACACCACACACACAGAACGGGAACAGGCAGGGGGGAAAAAGAGACAATTTCTCCCCCTTTATATAGGCTTAGGGCGGGATCTTGCAACCCTTTCCCAGATTTAATGGTTTTCTGAGTCTCTGCAATTTCCTTCCTGCACTGCCCACACAGGAAAGGATGTTTACTTCTAGTTTCTTTGAACTTCTTTAACATCCTGACCCCTACTGAGAAGCTGCCTTCCTGTAAACATCCTGAGAGACCTACCCAAGATAATTAAAAAGATCAAGTTGACAACAAAACCTAACCATCACACACATAAATATGAAATTAATCATTTAAAATTTACTAGTCACCAGGCTAATACTCAGGAGAATGAGGCTGGAGGATTACTGTGAGTTTGAGGCCATCCAGAATTAAAGTGAGTCCCAGGTCAGCCCGAGCTAGACTGAAACCCTGTCTTTAAAAACAAAGAAATAAAACCAAGCAAAGAAAAACAATACACTAGTCAATTTTCTCATCTTCAACACAGCAACTTAGGAGAGTTATAGACAGAGGTTAAGATATCAAGTCCCATCGTTATCTGAACATATGAAACAAGTCATTTAGGGGAAGTTTGTAGTAAGAAAAAAACTAACATTAACTGATATGTTCATGTGAATATTATAACTGTAGACCTAAAATCCAGTTAAAAAAATGAACTTTTAATGCCAAGTTATAGTTGTGGAACTATTTTGATATTTCTAGCAAGTGCATAGCAATTTCCTCAGCTATCCCATTAATATTCTTGTATGTTGCATAGTTTAAAATAAAGGAGCCCCTCATTACAATTCACTATCCAAAATTTTTATGGCTAGATCTTGAAGAAAACCGAGTTTCTGCCAAAACAGCTTCCTGGCCAGGTGCTGAACCAATTAACTCTTGAGCAATCAGGCGGTAAGGTTAATGGTGGTGATTTTTCTCAAGTGCCATATGTAAGGAGACAGCTTGGAAAAATAAAGATGAAAATTAGTTTTCATAACCAGGAGTGTTTAAAATCCTGAGAGACTGTTTGAACGCCTTGCTGAAATGTATGTAACACTGCAATTCCCAGATGGTCTCATAGTTAAAGGTCTATGCAGTCAACACTGACACTTTTTTTCCTAAATGTAGCAAAAACCATTTTATTATAATGTGTAATTTGCCTGTTTAAGGATCGCCAACTGAATAAACTCACCATTATAAGAAAATTATTTAAAGGTGAACTTGGCTACTAAAATATCTTATCCAATTATAAATACAATTTATTTTAAGAGTTAAAAAAGTAAACTTGTCAATCACTAGCATTTTTTAAAGTCAATTACAAAGTATATTAAGTAACATTGCACTATTTTAATAATTTCACAAATGACTTGTTGTTTATGGAAAGGAAAGATGGCGTGAAACATAATGGTAGGAAGCATAGGATGCCCAAAGCAAATCTTCCATATTTCTTGCAAAATGAAGCATTGAGATTTTCCAGTTTCCAGAAGCATCCACAAAATAATTTCTCCTGGTGCATGAACTCCATCTTATGGAAAGATGAATGAATCTGGCTTGTTTTTCCTCCTGGTAGTTTTCTAATGAAAGGAATGGAAATTAAGGCCCCAAGTGACACGCTAACCTGAGGATTAGCAGCCTACTCATTGTGTGACCTTTCCTAGAAATTGGTTTGATAGCCCAGGGTGGCTACTTGCTCTACCTGTGCACTGTGATGTCTAGATGTCAAAGTCCAGATTGGGCTGGAGGGATATTTCAGTGGTTAAGGCACTAGTCTGCAAAGCCTAATGATGGTTCGGGATTCCCCAGTACTCACATGCACAAAGTAGCACATGCATCTGGAGTTTGTTTGCAGCAGCTGGAGGCCCTGGTGCACCCATTCTCTCTGTCTCTTGTCTACCTGCTTCTCTCTTCTTGTAAATAGATATAGATAGATGATAGATAGATAGATAGATAGATAGATAGATAGATAGATAGATAGATAGATAGAAAGATAGATAGATGACAGATAAATGATAGATAAGACAGACAGACAGATATCCACAGATTCCTCCATAGGGGATTCTATCAACACTATCAATTTTTGTTGTCTATTAGGCTTAATTCTGGTTATAACAGGAATATAGTGCCAATAAATATTTAAAGTGCAAAGATGGAAATTCTGATGGATGATTAAGCAAGCTTGAGAAATAACCTGGAAGGGCTGAAGAGATGGCTCAGCAGTTAAAGGCACTTGCTTGCAAAGCCTGCAGGCCCCCAGTTCAATTCCCCAGTAGCCACATAAAGCCAGATGCACAATGGTCTGGACTTTGTTTGCAGTGACAAGAGGCCCAGGTGCAGCTATATTCATACTATATTCATATTCATATTCTCTCTCTTTCTCTCATAAATAATTAAAATTTTTCAAAAGAAGAAATAGTCTGGAAACTTCTAAGTAGTTTTCTGGTCTGACTGTGACACTGCAATGGGAGGGATCAGTAAGTCACTAAGGGAAGCGACGGTCACAGTAAATTTTTGATGGAGTGATGAAAACAGTCCTGGAGAGGAAGGCAGCAGAAGGGCTGAGCTAAGGACAACTAGAAGAGAAGACAGAAGGGAAGAGGATTTACTTATGGTTGGGTGGCCTCTATTCAACTCTATTTGTCAAATGGTTCTCAAGCCCTCGCTCAGACCTGGCTTGGTGCTGGCTGCACCCCAGTCCCGCGTTGGGAGACTGAAGATGAAGTGTGGGGAACAAGACACAGGCAGATAAGTTGCCCTAAGTAAGTGATATGACCCAGATGGTAAACAATGCTTTGCAAGTGAAAAGACTAGCCCATGAGCAAGGGTTAGCAGAGGTCTAGAGATTATGTTACAAAAAGTGAAACCCACGATTTTGTCAGCACGGAAGATTAAGTTTTCAGCTCAAATTCATTTCCGTATTTCTCACATTTTCTACACACTGTAGAAAGCTGCTTTACACCCTCAGTATAAGCTTCAGCTTCTACAGGCTTTGGGCAACATGAGTGAAGTCTTCCACTCCACCCAAGGGTCCTTGGATTTAACAATCCAAGTCAAACTCCGTCTTCTCTTCAGTTCAGAGTTCTAACTTCAGGGCTAGGGAGATGACTCAGTGGTTAAAGGCACTTGCTTGCAAAGCTTTCTGGTGCAAGGTCTATTCCCCAAGAACGACGTAAAGCCAGATGCACCAAGTATTGTATGCATCAAGAGTTCATTTGCAGTGGCAAGAGGCCCTGGTACACCCATAATTTCTCCCCTTGCAAACAAATAAATAAAAATAATTTTGAAAAGAGATCTAACTTCAAAAACTGCCCGCTATGGGATAAAATGCTCATTGATAAAATGTTTGCAGTGAACTCATGAGGACTGGAATTCAGCTCCCCAGCACCCATCTAAAAGGCCAGGTGTGGTGGTGCACACATGGAATCCCAGTACTGAGGAAGCAGAAACAGGGGAATCTCTAGATTTTACTGGCTAGCTAGACCTGCTGAATCAGTGAGCTCTAGCTCAGTGAGAGACCCTGTCTCAAATAAATGAGGTGGAGAGTCTCTGTGGAAGACATTCAACACTGACCTCTGATCTACACACACACACACACACACACACACACATGCACACCCATACACACATTCAAACATGTATGCACCTCTCTCTCTCTCTCTTTCTCTCTCTCTCTCTCTCTCTCTCTCTCTCTCTCTCTCTCTCACACACACACACACACACACACACACAGAGAAAAGCAAAAATTAAAAGTAACTGTCTACTAATTAAAATTCAAAACAAAATTGAACTGGAAGGTACTTGTGGTAGTTTGAATAATGTCTCCCAATAGATTCAAAAGTTTATTATAATTGCAAATTGTCTCCAGCCAGTTCTGGCTGGAGGAGGTGTGTCACCTTGGCCAGATCCTAGGGTTCAGCCCTAAGGTGTTTCTGGGGTGGGTCTGGAATTCTAGCTTTACATATGCAAAAAGCAGTCTGAGCTCAAGCCTGGAGTTCCTCTTGTTTGCTAGTTTGGAGTGTGCTTGCTTGCTTGAGGTGCTGGTGGTGGGTTTGTCTGTCTCTGCTTGGGTCTGTAAAAGGGAGCCAGTCTTTTTCCTTAACTTCCCCTGGGTCTGTTACTTCCCCAAAATTGTGCCTGGTTTGGAGATTCATCCCAGCAGCATGTGACTGACTACAACAGTACTGAACACCACATAACTTTTAAAAGGGATGGGAGAGGTTTAATGCAGTCAATAGTTAAGGAATTTGCCTGCAAAGCCTAAGGATCTGGGTTTGATTCCTTAGTATCCATGTAAAGCCAGATGCACAACAAGGTGGCACATGCCCCTGGAGTTCATTAGCAGTAAATAGAAATGCTGGTGTACCCATACTCTCTCTCTCTCTCTCTCTCTCTCTCTCTCTCTCTCTCTCTCTCTCTCTCTCTCTCTCTCTTTCTCTCATAAATAAATAAAATACTTTTAAAATGAAGTCAAATAAATGACTCTTTACAAAGAGGATAGTAACATTAAGTAATTAAGTTCTTAACTTGGATCTTTCTGTCACTCTAATTTCCCACAAACGGCACCAAGCAAAGAAACAGCACACATCGGGAAGCATCTGATTCTCGTGTCCATTACTCACACTGGCAGTTTGATGCTGCTTCACCTTGTATTTATGTTTACACATGTGCCAATGTGAGAGACAGCCTGTCACCCAGAGCTTCTGAAAGGACAGTTTAATCCTTGGATGCAGATTGAATCCGTTGAAACTTTAAATACAGATGATCACAGGAGACTTCCATCTGACTCTGCAGTTAAAGTCCTCTTTGCAGTCATTCATGTGACTTCTTTTTAAAAATGTTATTTATTTATTTATGAGCACTACCTTTGAAATTCAAATAGGAATAAGCAAGGCTAAGGAGATGGCTCAGAGGGTAAGAGTGCTTGCTTCCCAAGCATGCGGTCCTAAGAGGGCTAGAGAAAGCCTGAGACCACCCGAGTTCCCTTCTCCAGCACCCTCCAAAAACAAGCTCGGCATGGCCATACATGTCCTGGAACCCAGTCTGTAAGAGGTGGAGACCGGAGAATTGCTGTGGTTTGCTGACCACAAACAACTGCAGCTTAGGATGAGTGAGTGAATGACCGTGTCTCAAGGACACACACATGAGTGATAAGAGGGCACTCAATATTCTGCTCTCTGCACGCATTTGCACACACGTGTGTGTATATAAGCTACACACATCACATCATATAGCACAAACACACACACACACACACACACACACAAAACCAAAAGAGGTGTAGATAAATGGCTTAGGATCAAATAGAAAAGGGGAATTAAAAATTAATTTTAAATATCTGCAAAAGCAAAAATGAGTCAAACTTAAATGTGTGTATATATTAATATATTTATTCACAGCATCTATTATTTGCCATACTTAGACATAGAACAATATCACTTATAAAGGAGAAAAAGCAAGAGTCATGGTGAGAGAAAAACAGGTGCCCTCCAAGCCCCTCTGGTCTTACAATTTCTCCCTACCTCTGGTAGACGATATCATTGCTTCATGCGAGGCATTAGATAACCATGATAATATTTTCCTAATGAAATGGTATGTACTAAATGCTCACTAAATGTCACCTTTTCTCCCACCAATATTTGTTTTAAATTCTTTCTGGTGAACTTGATATTGATAAATAGTACCTAGAATGTCTGGAATGTTTATACCATTCCTGCATCAGAGACATAGAAAATAAGGCCCTCTGAGCCCAAGGATCTACACCATGGATAGAATTCCTCCTGTGGAGTAATAAAATTCAAACAGAGTTTTTAACCAACGTCATGCATAAATTCTGATCTGAATTTATTAGATTGAGAAATGACATTGCTAGTCATTGTGCCCATAGAGACAGAAACAATCAAAGCACAAGATAAAATGAAACTCCTAGAAGAGGTAAGACTTCTGGAATGACAGAGTCAGGACCTCCACAAGTTCATTTCCCACAAAAAAATCATGAAAATATTGGCAAAATGAGCAAGGTTTCATTGTCCTCATCTTCACTGGTGTTGTTTTGTTGTGCTTAGTGGCTGGGGAATGGCTTGGCTGATAAGAACACTTGCTGTGTAAGCATGAGAACCTGAGTTCAGTACCCAGCAGTCATGTCAAAAGCCAGGCATGACCATGAGTATCTGCACTCTCAGTTGTAAAGGCAGGAACAGAAGGATTGCTGGGGTTCCTTTGTCAGCCACTGTAACTGAAAAGTGGGGAACTCCTGGTGAGAGACTATCTCAGGGAAATAAAGAGGAAGTTAGAGATGACGCCTGACATCTCCCTCTGGGCTAGACACATGTGCACACCAAGCATGCATTTGCATACACACATGTGCATAACACACACACACACACACACACAAACACACACACACACACCAGGCTGGTCTCAAATTCACTATAAAGCTGAGCATGATCTTGAACTTCTGATCCTCTCGCCTCTACCTCTTGAGTGCTGGGATTCTCACCACCAAACATGGTTCAAGGTTTTTAACTAACAGACTTTATACAACTCTGGAAATAAATGAAAAAGAGACTCAATTAACAATCGGAAAATAGACTATTCAAGAAAAACCATTGTGCCTTGGCAAGAAGGCCAGAGACAATGAAATGTTAAATGTAGTTACTCCCATCTCGTCCCTGTCCCCAGCACCACAGTTTTGACAGTGTCACAGACTTTAAATCTACCAGTCTTGCAGCTACCACAGGGTAGAGAGGCCTTGAGACTCTCCAGAGAGCTCTGTCTCCAGGTCGGGGCCACAGTATTCCCCCATCCTCAGTGTTACCCATCTGATCTACTCAGAGCTCTAGTCCACAGGAAAAGACCCAATGGGGCACCAATGAAATCAGTAGGCTTCAAATGTATTACCTTCCACTGACTAAGTGGATCTTGCCATCTAGGGCAAATTACATCTTGGCCCAAAATATATAAAAGGAAGATCTGGAGAATATGAGTTCCGGTGAGGGAAGCTGAGTCAAAGCTCTGACATGAGCTGGGCTCTTGGAGAAGAACGGCCAGAGAGGACAGCAGTTGCCCACCTTATCCTGTCTAATGGGTGATGCCTGCATAGGTGAAGGAGGCAGACCTGTGAGCCTATTCAGAGTTGAGAGTCAGCCCAGCATTCACACACACACACACACACACACACACACACACACACACACACACACACTTCTGAATACTTGTAGGTGAAGTCATCAACAGTCTTATCCAGCAGTGGACCCCTGCAAGCGTTATGGCTGGACAGCCAGGCCTAATGCAACAGTGGTGTATGTCCATGAGGAACTTCTGGCTGATGCTGAAAAACCTAATCAATAGTCAATGGCTTGGGGAGGTCATAAATGCTAGTGGAGAAACTACTGCTGTTGTCTGGCTAAATGGATATATTATACCTATTATGTTAATATATTAACATATATTAATACTCCTCTCACTTTTGTTTAGAGAAACTTCTCTTTTCAGTAACCACTGAGGTGACTCAAAACTCACCAAAGTGTTGAAAAGTGACAGTGCAAGTTCAGCACTAGGTGAGACATCTCTATCACACCCTCCAAGGTCAAAGGACTATTGGGGAAGAGGTGGAAGAAAGAATGTAAGATCCAAAGAAGGGGAGGAATGCTTTGCAATACTGTCTTCCAAACACAAAGTGGCCATGGCACTCATGACCCAGTGGCTGATGTCACCTCCTGCATAATAGGAGGGGAAATGATGACATCAAAATAGAAGAAAGACTACTTGGAAAGAAGAGATTCAGTGGAGGGGGCATTTGGGGGATAAAGGGAGTGTGGTGGTAGAGGACTGTGTAAATGTACAAAGATCGTCAATAAAAAAGTATGAATACTTACTGAGTCAAGGCATTCAGGGAAATTTTTTTGTTTTTGTTTTTGTTTTTGTTTTTCGAGGTAGGGTCTCACTCTAGTCCAGGCTGACCTGGAATTCACTCTGTAGTCTCAGGGTGACCTTGAATTCATGGTGATCCTCCTAACTCTGCCTCCCGAGTGCTAGGATTAAAGGCGTGTGCCACCACGCCCAGCCAGGAAAATTTTTTTTAATAATTGTTTGCTGACTGGCCCAGGACCAACCCCTCAGAAGCTAGGCATAAGAACAAGAGTAAGAATTTTTAAAATAATTTCTAAAGAACTAAACCACTACAAGAAGCTTACTGCAAAGAATATAGTGTCTACATAATGTCTCCAGAAAAGTCATTAACTATACATTTCATAGATGGCAATAAGAAGGACTACCCCTAGGGTAAGAGTGTCATAAATCTGATTTCAGAGGTGTCATATTATAATTAGCTAAAATATCCAATATTCAGTAAAAAAAAAATGAGTACAGAGAGAGAGAGGAGAATGGACCATGGACCATACATGCATGAGGTGGGGCAGGGGAGGAGGAGTTGACAGAAATTGTCTCTGATGTTGATTAACATGACAAAGTCATAATCTATTATAAATATGTTTAAAGAATTAAAAGAAGGTACATTCAGTGAATTAGAGCCAAGTATGATTCCTAAGTCTAATCCAATAAATAATATTAATGAAAAAGTAAAAATGATTTTTAAAAAGTTTAAAACTCCCACATATTTAAGAATCTCAGACAACTGAATAGCAAGACAAAAAATCCCAGTTAAAACTGGTCAAAGGACCTAAGCAGATATTTTCCAAAAGAAGACATACAAATGGAAAGAATTTCACATCTGCAATCATAAGGGAAATGACACATTGGAGTGAAATGGTATCCTAGAGCAAAAGGAACTTACAGACACCTACAGAACATTCCACCCAGACACCACAGAGCACATGGTCCTTTCAACAGTCCATAGAATGTTGTCTAAAACAGGGCACATATTGGGATGCAATACAAGACTCTACAAATAGAGAAAAACTGAATTAATTTCTTATGTTCTTATGACCACAGTGGAATAAAGCTAGAAATCAATAGCAAGAGAAATGACATAAAATACACAAACTCATAGAGATTAAGCGACACATTTTTCAATGATGAATAGCTCATTGAAGAAATCACAAAAGACATTTTTTAAATCCCTAGAATTGGATGCAAATGAAAGCACCACATACCAAAACTGATTCATATAATGAAGGTAGTCCTAAAATGAAAGTTTTAGTTCTAAGTACATTTTAAAAAAACAGCAGATCTCTCAAATAATGATGTGTCTTAAGCTTTTGGAAACCAAGAACAAACCAGACACAAAACATTAGATTGGAAGAAATAATTTAATGAAATAGAACCCATTAAAAAATTAAAGGAATCAATGAAACAAATAGGTGGTTCTTTGAAAATATAAATAAATTAACCAAAAAAGAGCAAGAAAACCAAATTAATAGAATTAGAGGTGAAAATACAGGCGTAAAAGATAACAACAAAATTCAAAAATTAATGACATACTTTAAAAAGTGCCTCTATTCCAAGCGTGGTGGCGCACACCTTTAATCCCAGAACTCAGGAGGCAGAGGTAGGAGGATCGCTGGGAGTTTGAGGCCACCCTGAGACTGCATAGTAAATTCCAGGTCAGCCTGGGCTAGGGTGAGACCCTACCATGAAAGATATATATATCTTTATATATATATATATATATAATATATATATATCCTGTATTCCATGAAACTGTAAAATAAAAAAGGAAGAATTTCTATATGCACATAACCTACCAAAATTAAACCAAGATGAGATCAACAACTTAGAAAAATCTATAACAAGCAATGAGATTGAAGCAGTACTTTAAAAAAAATCTGCCAAATGAAAAAAGCCCAGGTTCAGGTGGATTCACTGCAGAATACTACTAGACTCTTAAAGAAGAACTTAAAACAACACTTCTCCAATTATACCATACAATAGAGAGGGAAGAATGAGTCCAAACTCATTTTATGAAGCCAGTATTATTCTGATACCAAAACCAGCTAAAGATACAAGAAAAAAAATAAACTGTACACCAATCTTCCTGAACATAGATGCAAATTTTTATTTATTTATTTATTTGTTTGCTTGCTTGCTTGTAAACAGAGAGAGATAGAGAGAAGAGAGACAGACAGAGAATGGGTGCTCTAAGGCCTATATGATCATCTCAATTGGTGCAGAAGAGGCCTTTGACAAAATCCAACATCCCTTCATGATAAAAGTCCTGGAGAAACTAGGGATGAAAGGAAAATATCTTAGCAAATAAAGTCTTTATATGGCCAACCTTTAGCCAATATTATGCTAAATGGAGAAAAACTTGAGTTGTTCTCACTAAGGTCAACAAAACAAGGACTTCTACTATCTCCACTTCTATTCAATATAGACCTGAAATCTTAGCCAGAGCAATAGGGCAATAGAAGGAACTAGAAAGGATACAAATAGGAAAGGATAAAGTTCAAGTATCCTTACTTGCAGATGATTTGATTTTGAACATAAGTGACCCTAAAGACTTCACCAGGAAACTCCTGGAGCTGATAAACACTTTCAGCAAAGTGGCAGGATACAACATGAACATCCCAAATCAGTTTTCCCATAAAACACTCACAAACATACTACTAATTAGGGGAAACATACCATTTACAATAGCAACAAAAAAACCCACTTTGGAATAAACCTAACCAAGGAAGTGAGAAACCTCTACAATGAAAACTTTAAAACACTGAAGAAAGAAAGTGAGGAATACCTAGAAGATGGAAAGAACTCCCATGTTCATGAATTGGAAGAATTAATATTGTGAACATGACTATCCTACAGAAGCAACGTACAAAGTCAATGCAATACCAATCAAAATCCCAACACCATTCTTTGCAGAAACATATTTTTAAAATTCTAAAATGTATATGGAAGCAGAAAAGACCCCCCGATAGCCAAAGCAAGAAGCAAAAAGAATACTGATAGAAATATCACCATACCTGATTTCAAGTTATACTACTGTTGTAGTCAGCCACATGCCGCTGGGATGAATCTTCAAACCAGGCACAGTCTATGGGAGGAAACGATTTATTTAAACTACAGATCCAGGGGAAGTCCCATAAAAGTGAAAGAGGCTGGTCCTCTTTCACAGGTCCAAGCAGAGAGAGAAACCAATCACCAACACCACACACAGAACAGCAAACATGCAGGATGGGCCAAGAAGAGAATTTCTTCTCCTTTATATAGCCTTAGGGTGGGATCTTACAACCCTACCCAAGACTTAATGGCTTCCTGAGTCTCTGGACTTTCCTTCCTGCACTGCCCACACAAGAAAGGATGTTTATTTCTAGCTTCTTTGAGCTTCTTTACATCCTGCCCCCTACTGAGAGGCTGCCTTCCTGTGAACATCCTCAGAGACCCACTCAAGATTACTTGAAAGGTCAAGTTGACATCAAAACTTAACCATCACAACTACGGAGCCTTAGCAAGAAAAGTCAACATGATACTGCTCAAAATAGACATGTAGATCAGTCGAAAAGAGAAGAGAAGAGAGAACAGAACAGAACTGAACTGAACTGAACCCAGATATCTTCATAGCCATCTGATTTTTGACAAAGATGCCAAAAATACACACTGGAAAAGAAGCCATATCTTCAATAAATCACACTGGGAACTGGATGTTGAAGAATGAAGTTAGATCCTTCTCTCTCACCCTGAACAACAACAAAAATCCTCCAAATGATTAAAGACCTCACTGTAAGACTGGTGAGGACTTTCTGAATATGACTCTAGTCACTTGGGAAGTAAGGTTAAAAATTGACAAATGAGGGCTGGAGAGATGGCTCAGTGGTTAAATTGATTGCCTGCAGAATGGAACAGCCTGGTTTGATTCCCCAGTACCCACATAAAAGCCAGATGCATGCATCTGGAGTCTGTTTGCAGTAGCTGCAGGCCCTCGTGTGCCCATTCTTCTCTGTCTCTCTTCTCTGTCTCTGTCTCTGTCTCTCTCTCTCCTTGAAAATAAATACATTTAAAAATACTTTTTAAAAAATTGACAAATGAGATTGCATAAAATGAAAAGGCTTTTGTACAGTAAAGGAAACGGTTAATCTGGTGGAGGCAGCCTACAGAATGGGAATCTTCCCTAGCTATACGTCTGACAGGGGATCAATATTTAGAAAACTCATAGAGAAAACAACTGAAAAAAATGCTGACAAAGGCATGGGGGAAAAAGGAATCCTTATTCCCTGTTGGGAATATAAACTGCTATAGCCATTATGGAAATCTGCTCAGATGTTTCTCAAAAAGCTAAGACTACAACTACCATATGAAGCAGCTATACCATGCCTGGGTATATTCCCTAAGGAATCTCCACTCTGCTTCAGATATGCTCATTCAGCTGTGTTCATTGCTGCTTTATTTATAATAGGACTGTAATCAGCCTAGATACTCATCAACCAATTAATGCTTACTGAAGACGTAGTACACATTAAATTATGAAATTTGTAGAAAATGGATAAAACTGGAAAATATACAGAGTGATGTAACCCAGGTTCAGAAGGACAAATGCCATATGTAGATCCTAGTTTTTAATTTCTAGATCTCTGGGTTTAAGTTAGATTATGAGTGAATAAGAGTCCAGTAAACTAGAAAGGGGCCATAGGGGGAGGTGGTGGGGACAGCAGGAGGAAAGGGATTAAGTAGGAATAGGGGCTTGGAGAGGAGGGCATGGAAGAAAAATTAACCTAAAACTAAGGACATATATTTTTTAAGCCATATGGAAACCTACTACCTTGTAAACTAATTGAAAACAAGCAAAATAGTCTGAATGGAGGTTCCTTATATGGGCAGATAAAGCTGCTCCCAGAAGCTTACGCTATTAATTCAAAATCCCAGTGCCAGGGATGTGATACCTCCCAATGTCTTTTTGGTCAGAGAGGCCAAAGAGGCCCCCAAAATAATATAGGCTATTATTTGGTGGGCTCTTAGTAACGCACCAAAACTAGATGATGATAACTCCTTATTGCTGGAGATATCACACACTCAATTTCAGGACCTAGAGAAACCAAGCTGAAATTGAGCTGGAAGCTTCCTCCCTGCTGGCTAGTTTTCACATTGCCAGATAATGTTATACAAACATTGGTGGAGAAAAAAATCATCAATTCTTACCCAGCTGTGGCCCCTGTGTTCTCCACAATTGACCTACCGGGCAAGATGTACCCACTAGCACAATAGTGGCATTATTGTCAGGAGAGTTTCAGTAACAATTAAACAAATGTTTTTGGATTGGAATTGAGGCCTGCTCCACAAGAGGAAATTCAAGCCTATTGTCCAAGGAGGACATAGGCCCTGCAGGGAGCCCACTGCCATTGCTATACTAAGTGGACAGGTTGACAGCTGCCTTCCAGATATTTATGTTTGTACCCCTAGATTAGTGCCCTCTCAGCCTTGGTCACAGATGTTCCTACAATGGACAGAGAATGCTGAGATTCACAGCTGACAAAAGTGCTGAGAATAAGTGACTATTGTGTGCTTAGCCCTAAATGGGACTTCTAAACCTTCTCCTTCAAGACTCGGGGAACCTCAAGGAAGAGGGGGACAAAGAATGTAAGAGATGGAGAATGAGAAAGGATATAACATGTCCATTACACTCCTGAACACACAGCAGCTGTGCTTTCCTACACAAGCTGAGACCCAACAGTATCTCTTCATGAATGGGAAGTGTTCACAAAATCCCACTCCCCAGTGCCACCCAGTTGGGACAGTTGTCAACGTGGGCATGGTACTAAATAGCCACCAATTCTAGTAATCCTGGGGACATGCTTTTTTTCCCTTGTGCTTCACTCCCATCTGAAACTCTCTTGGGAAAGTCTCCACCTGCCCCTGTCATTTGTCCCCATTAATACCTCTGACATCTCCCAGCACCTCAAGCACCACAGAATGCTGGGCCCTGGGATCTTCAATGTGCCAAAGCTACACTGAATTCTTTGAAAAAGCAAACGAGGGCACGCTTCATCACTTGGGCCCCAGAGAAGCCCATCTGTAGCCCAGACCTTCCATTCATCTGGCAACACAGTCTAAAGCTCTGCTCTCCTGGCCTCCAGTGCTCCTTGAAGTCTGCCTGGAGATGCCACAAACCTCACTGAATCCAATCCTGCCTGCTCCCCTTTCTTCCTTTCCCAGGATGCCACCCCATGCCCATCAGTGAGTATGAATAGGCCCCAAATGAATAGGGTAGCCTGCCACTCTCTCATAGTCAGACACACACTGCTGGGATGAACCTCCAAACTAGGCACAGTTTATGGGAGGAAAGGATTTATTGAAGCTACAGATCCAGGGGAAGTTCCATAATGGGGAAAGAGGCTGGTCTCCTTTCACAGGTCCAAGCAGAGAGAGAAACCCATCACCAACACCATGCACACAAAAGCAAACAGGCAGGGAGAAGAAAGATTTCTTTCCCCTTTATATAGCCTTAGGGCAGGGTCTTGCAACCCTATCCCAGATTGGCTGGCTTCCTGAGTCTCTGGAAATTCTTTCCTGCACTGCCTTCCTAGGAAAGGATGTCTATTTCTAGCTCCCCTAAACTTTCTTACATCCTGCCCCCTATGGAGAGGCTGCTTTCCCGTGAACATCCTCAGAGACCCACCCAAGATTAATAAAAATGTCAAGTTGACAACAAAACTCAAACATCACATATCCAATCAAACTTGAACATCTGTTGTTATGGGTTGAGTTGTGTCATCCCAAAAGACATGATGCTGAAGTACTAATCTATGTAGTTATAAACACAACCTTACTTGGAAATAGTTTCTTACAGATATACTTCATTTAAAATGAGGTCATTATGCCCTTTTAAGAGGAAGAAGGAAAACTATGTGAAGACAGGCACACAGGGAGAATGTCATGTGAAGACGGGGATACATGGATAATTCATGTGAGGATGATGGATACAGGGAGAATGTCACAGGAAGACAGAAGCAATGGGGGAAGGCCTTGCAAACACAGAGACACGAGAGGCATATAGGACAAGTATCACAAGTGCATAGGTACACAGAGAATGCCATGTGAACAAAGGCACAGGGTAGGGCGCCATGTGGACACCCAGGCAGGCCAGAGTGTCACATTGGCAGCTAGCCAAGATACTGCCGCCAGAAGCTAAGAATGCATGGTCAAGGACCACAGCCTTCCTGTCACCTTGATGTTTAAGTTCCTGCCTCCAGAACTATGACAAAATAAATTTCTTCTGTCTTAAGCCACCAGATTTAGAGCAATGTGTGACGGCTACCCTACAAACCTACTTGGTGGGAAGCCAGGACGCTCTGCACACCTGTCCTCTGATGGAATAAGTCCACTCTACCTTGAGATGCTTCACTTCTCTGACCTCCTATCTGCTCACCACTGAGAGTTGAAGGCAAAGCAGAAATTCCTGCACAGTGGAAGGATAGCAGAGTGGGCCAGGAGACAGACTTATTTTCTGTTATTTTTTCAAAACATGCCAATATCACAGGTAATGTTACCATCGGTCTTCAGCAGCCTCATTATTCTAGATTTTTTTAAAGGCCTGACTTCAGGTGGAGGCACGAGTAGGACATTGCCCATTCTGACACCCTCAGAGTGATGTGTCCACATATCACCTCGATATCAAATCCAGATAAACCGGGAGGTGCTCATGGAGAAGCACACCCTTTCCATTTAATGCCAAGGTCACGGGTGGGTGCTCTGGCTGAGCTGTGTGGAGACATTGTGCAGCACCTGCCCCCATGTGTTTGGCCCGGCGCCCTCTCCTGCTTCCCACTCTGATCAGAAGCACATTTCTCTGAAGCATTAGTCAAAGGCACAAAAAAAAGAAAATCCCTCCTGGTTGGTTTCTGAGGTTTTTTTTTTTTTTTAAGGTGCAAACATCCTTTATTGGGTGCAAGTCAGAGGAGAAAGGGCCGTCTGCAGTTGTGCTCAGGGCGGCGTCACGGATGTGGCAGCCGCTCTGCGACGGTTTCTGAGTTTTAAAGCGAATTCCAGCCCATACAGGATGTTTTGGTTGAATTTCAAATTTTGAAATTTGATGGAATTGATCTTGTTCAGATGAACAGAGGGAAATTCATAGATGTCTATTAAAATCTGTTGACCCAAAACTGAGCTCTTTTCTTATTTCTTCCCACTTCCCTTGTGTTCTCTAAGGAAACAAGTGTCACTCTGATTCAAATCCTTTGTTCCTTTCCTCTTCCTCCAAGTCCCTTTCTTTGCTGCTTTCCTCTCTCTCTCTCTCTCTCTCTCTCTCTCTCTCTCTCTCTCTCTCTCTCTCTCTCTCTCTCTTCTCTCAGATTTATGTCTTCCTCATGATCTAATGGGTTTCCCTTTCTGTCTCATTTAATCCTTCCCTTATCAACCCCATGTGCCCACCATGGCCAACCCAAGGCCAAGCAAGACATGAGAGAAGTATTGTTTTCTGTTTTTAAAACAAAAATTTATTTATTTATTTATTATCTATCTATTATTTATTTATTTGTTTATTTATTTATTTGAAAGCAGAGAGACTGAGAGAGTGGGTGTGCCAATGCCCCCAGCTGCTACAAACAGACTCCAGATCCATGCACCACTTTGTGCATCTGGCTTTACATGGATACTGGGAAATCAAACACAGGTTTTGCAGGCAAGTGCCTTAAGCAATGAGCCATCTCTCCAGCCCCTACTGTGTTCCCGTTTTAAAAATTGTTTGAGCGTGTGTGTGTGTGTGTGTGTGTGTGTGTGTGTGTGTGTGTAATATGTGTGGCGTGGGATGTGATGTGTGGTACACATGTGTGTGCAGATGTGCATGCCCCCCCCATGCATGCGAGGGCCTCAGGAGTACTTTGGGTGCTCTCCTGTATCAGTCATCGATGTATTCCCTTTGGGTGGAGTCTCTCTTTGTTGTTTTAGAGCTTTTATTTCTTATTGGCAAAAGAGAATTCTGACCAAGGCATTTCAATTTCAGTGGAGTTGGGCAGGTGGAAGGGTGGGGAATAAGTAATACAGAGGCAGCTCCATCTGCCCAAAGAAAAGACTAGCTTAATTCGTATACTGATTTCATAACCACCATATGTCCTCCATGATGAGGTGAAAGAGAAAGAAAGGATGAGGAGAGAGATATGCAGGCATACAGTCACAACCCAGCAATCCTAGTGTCTGTGACCCTGAACTTGTCCTCTGCAACCCAAACTCAGTGGTTAGAAAAATTCTCTGTTAACTTAATTTGAGATGTCCTGACTTTGGCTTCATAGAAGAAATGAGTGAAAACCTTGGTACTTCCACTCATCAAGTTTAAATCTATTGGAGGAGTGAAGAGCTTTGTGTGTGATTGGTTCACTAGTTATCAAAGTGTCAAACCAGAACAGACGGCTGGACCTGTGAGCTCCAGGTGATTCCTCACACTTCCCCAACCCTCACAAACCAGTATCCACTTGACCTGGTCAATGTCATGCATGGTTTATGACAGTCAAAACCTTCCTGGGGTTTCTAAAAATACAGCAGTACTTGCTTCCAACAGGTCTTTTCTGATTTTATACTCAATGTGAGAAAACCATCTCCATTCTACTCCTCCCTCGCCTCATAAGAAAGCCAGCCTCTTCTCCAGTTCATAGCAGATCCCCGAAGATGTGCATCAATGGGCATGCTCGGTTGCTACGGTGACATCCTAACAGCCCTTCTCTCTGCTTCCTCCCCAACTTCCAGCTGTCCAAGCGCCCCTTTATGCCTCACAAATCAGTTTCCATTCTCACCTTTCAAGTCTTGAATCCAGCCAGTAACAGGACTCCAAAAGAATGAGCAATCTCCCAGAGAGTGGATAAATGAGGGGCAGAGTTCAGATCCTCAACACCCCGTGGAAACTCTAGGTGGAAATAGTGGCCCACTTGTAAAAGGAGACAGGAGATTCCCAGGGCAGGCTGGAGAGCTAGACTAGTTGAATTGGGGTGCTCTGGGTTCAAGGGAGAGACCTACCTCAGTAAATAAAGTGGAGAGAGATAGAGAAAGATAGCCCATGTCGCCCTCTGGCTTCCACATGCATGTGCACATATATGCACACACATGTGTGCCCACAGACATGCAACCACACATAAATGCACATATATACACCACACGTAAAAAGAGTCTCTGCTTAAGAATGATGGTTGCCAATGGTCTGAGAGTACAGAACACACTGCTATATGGCACAGACAAGCAAGTCAAGAAGTGCCCATCTGTGCAATAGTGATGCCCAATCTAGGTGGGAAATCAACAGCTGGCTAATTGGCTATGAGATCCGTTCAGAGGCAGGGAACCCCTAACTGGTACGGGGACCCAAGGCAACCTTGAATGGGGACCAAGAACCCCATCTCCGTGGGGAAGTCCTCACTAACCATAGGTCCTCAGAAAGGTTACACCTTCCAAACACTCACCAACCTAGCAATATTTGTCTCAATTGACCAATAATAATCTCACTCTCTGCTGGAGGCTCTGTTTGTATCTTTCAGAAGGCATCGAGGACTGGGGATAAAGGAACTCCACTAAGGGGACCTGATGTGACGGGGGACACCCAAGCAGGAGACTATCCATGTAGAGCCCAAACACAACCTCTAAGGAATTGGGATGATGAGCAAAACATCTATTCCCACAGCAAGGCAGATAACCTATGGAAGGACAATGGAGAGAGGCACCAAGGGTGCCCAAAATTGTCCAAAACACAAATTCAGAGACTTTTACAAACCTAATAACTATGAAAAATTTGAATTCACCCACTATGACTCAGGGAAATTGCGGAAGAGGGGGCGGAAAGAATGTAAGAGTCATTGGGAGGGAGAATAACTAATGCATAAGAGGAAATGCCATAATGGATTCAATGGCTTTATCTAATAACCTATGATACTGAGCATATTGTTGTGTTAGTATATATAATTTTAAGCCAATAAAAACGTTTAAAACTGAAAAAACTAATAAAAAAGAATGATGGTTGAGATTGTTAAAAGAGCAAATGTTCTCCTCACATGCAAATAGATGAGCTTTTATGTAAAGGGGGAAAAGGCATTGAAGGCCATAGGCTTATCTCAGATGCAGGCCCAGAATATCAGTTACTAATGGATGAAATATGGTCAAGGATGTAGAGAGATACAGTAAAGAAGAAAGGTAGAATTCTGTGATATACAGGCTACCTAAAGTTGAAGATCACTGGGCTGGGGAGATGGCTCAGCAGTTAAGATACTTGATTGCACAGGCTTATGGTCCATGATCCAGGTTCAATTCCCTAGAACCCATATAAACCAGATGCACAAAGTGGGATGTGCATATGGAGGTCATTGTAGTGGCAGGAGGCTCTGGTGTGCCCATTCTTCTCTCTCTTCTCTTCTCATCCTCCTCTTCCTTCTCCTCTTCTTCCTCTTCCTCCTCCTTCTTCTCTCTCTTTCTCTCTCAAATAAATAAAAATATTTTTTAAGTTTAAGATATTATATTATTATACTCAAGATGCAGTGAACACTCATGATTCCATCCTTGAAAAAGATATCAAGAAGAGCAGGTTGAGAATATTAAGCTGGCAAAGAGTTGGTCCATGTTGGTATGTGCTAAAGACTGTTCATTTTTTTATACTGGGTTCTGGGGAATAGATAAACCCTCTGCCACTGAGCTACATTCAGACCTCTAAGCGACTATCTTCTTTCCATTGTCTACATGATTTTTATAGAGGTTAGAATAATTCTGGGTGGAGTTTTACCAGGTCCATAACTGACTCTTCTTGGACCTCCACAAGTAAAAACACCAGAAAAATACTCAGAAACTTCAAAGATTTCTAACTCAGGCCAGTTCTGGAGACCTATACCCTGAGACCTCCATGAGTTTGGCTTTGGCAGGGCCCAGGAGGGCCAGGGGAATGAGGGAAACAGAAGCCTTTGTTCTTCCTTCCCCAACTTACATCAGCTCTGAGCTGTGCCTGGGACAGTTGGCATGAGCTGGCACTTGAAATCAGGTACACTGACCTCTTAGTAATCTTTATTTTCAAATGGTAGGTAAAAACTTCAAAGTAATAGCTATAATTTGTGTATGGTTTTTTAAAAAATATAATAAAGATTTGGTATCAAGCTGGAGAGACAACTGAGTGGGTAAGAGTGCTTTCTGTGAAACCATGAGAGAGAGCCTGAGAGGGCCCCAGACTTTGACTCTCCAGAACCCCTATTAACAAACAGCTGGGTGTGGCCACACATCTGTAAACCCAGTCCTGTGGGGAGCAGAGTTCAGAGGATCGCTGAGGCTCCCAAAACTTCCAAAGCTCCAGAATCAGTAGAGACTCTGTTTCCAGGAAACAACTGGATGAGCCATACAAGGAGACACCTGGCATTCTCCTCTGGCCTCTACATGCACACCAGGAGCTGCATCTCTGCACACACACACACACACACACACACACACTCCAAATGCACTACACATATGCAAATGCAAAACAAAAGAAAACCTATGATCATGCCTTGAAGAAATAAAACAGTAGGTTCCTAATTTATTCAATTTACTGATACCTACTGCTTTTTGATAAAATTTTCCCTTGGGGTTGGGGTTGTAGCTCAGTGGTAGAATATTTGTCTAACATGGGCAAGGCCCTGGGTTCGATAACCAGCATAGAAAAGAGAAAAAAAGAAAAGACAATAAGATGTTCAGATTTCCCCACTTTAGAACCAGTAGAGAATTGTCTCTACCTCAAGAAAACCAGGTTTTCACCTGCTTCTAGGGTCTAATACACAGGTACAGGAGTAGAGAGCCAATCCAATTTATCACGGCCCAGGAACAAATTCCAAGTTCATTCACAAGATGAGATTTGAATAGCCAAATCAGAAAAATGTCCATTTACATTTAGTCTAAAGGAATAGGTTATGAGTTGGGAGCGGATGAGATGGAACTGTGGCTTAGATATTTTCACTGCAGAATCCCAGAGCTCTCCCTACTGGATTTTATGATTTGTAATATCTAAGATGTATGTTACTTTCTATATTGCACTTCACTGACTGACAAAAAAAAAAACAACTCTACAATTCAAAAAAAATTATTCAGAGAAGAGTTAAGTGGACCCTGGACAGCAACTAGTGTGGTTTCTCTCAGCTCATTGTCCAGTGCTTGACTGGACACGAGGGCCTTGCTAAGTAGAGATGACAGTCTATATGGTTTTCAATGCTGGCTGTGCAAAAAAAAATCATCTAATGACCTTTTAACATCCACGGGCAGTTCCAACCCAGACCAATGAAATCAAACATCCCTGGGCAAGTCTTCATGCCCTATTGTGTCCAGAACCTCTTCTGAAGCCAGGGTTGACAGCCTGTGCAACTGGTTCATTGGACGAGGGCTTCCAATGATCAAAATCCTCACCTATGAAAAGAGTAACAGTAAGATAGTTTACAAGACCCTTGGAGGAAGCAGCCCCAGCATTTATAGAAACTGTTTCTAGAATTCTCCGTTCCAGGGATGACATCCTAAATTACCACCACCTCCCATTCCCTATCTACACACATTTCTCCCCAGTTCCAGTCCCTATAAGTTCTGCTAGGAAGACAATTACGCTACATGAGAAGAGAAAACGCAAGACACAGAACTGAGAGCCATCAAAGCTCAAAGTTCAGACTTCACAATTATTAAAGCATATTCTTCTGCTTACATAGTGCCTGGGTTGAGGGATGGGCCAAGTGGACCTAAGGTTGTTGGGTCTCCTCCAAGCTCTATGAAAGTCGATAGAATTTTTATTAGAATCGTTCTAAAAGTTCTCATAAAGAAGTCTGGAAGCTCCATTTCCAATGTTTTCCTTTCTACAGCTGAATTCATAAAAAAAGTAGAAATCCAAAATAATATTCCTTAAGTATACAACATTTTCAGTCTCTTAGACATGTTGAAGATCTGCTAACCACCAACAGATGTGTTATATGCTGGTTTTCTTTGGACAAAATTAAAGCTATTCATCCCCCAAATTCGACTTGCTACTTCAAGGTGTTGTGGGCCCAAAGCATCGTTCACTGAGTGCTTGTCCCACTGTGGCTAATTAAAATACGATTTAGGTGGCTTAGCACATGTTCCCATGTAACTTTCACCCCTTGAACTGGTCCATTTCTTGCCTTCCTTCCTCTCATCGTGGTGATTCACCCAACAATTATGTTCTTTGAGAAACCATAATATAGAGAATATTCACGAGCCAATATTAATCCTAAACTTACTCTTCAGAGGAGCACCTTGCTCAAGCATCCTTTCAATCATTTTCTTTTTCTTTTCTTTTCTTTTCTTTTTGGTTCTTGTTTTGTTTTGCGGTAGGGACTCACTCTAGCCCAGGCTGACCTGGAATCCACTATGGAGTCTCAAACTCACAGCCATCCTCCTACCTCTGCCTCCAGAGTGCTGGAATTAAAGGTGTGCACCACCATGCCTGGTTCATTCATTTTCTATAGAGCACAAATCTTTGGGGCTGGAAAGATGTCTCAGCAGTTAAAGGCTCTTGCTTGCAAATCCTGAAGGCCTGGGTTTGATTTCCCAGTACCCACATAAAGCCAGATGCACAAAGTGACACATGTCTGAAGTTTGGAGCAGCACTAGGCCCTGCCATACCCATTCTCATTCTCTCTCTCTCTCTCTCTCATAATAAAATTATTTTTGAAAAAACCTTCAGTGCTAATTGTGCTAATGGTAGCTTCCATACATGAAATTCCAGAACACTTTCTGACTCAGGCACCAGAAATACAGGTGTATGAGATGAAGTTAAATTTAAATGGAGCCAGAAGCTTCTAGACATTGTTTTCACTGAATACTCCTGTAGCCAGCTCATCTAATGAGAATCAGATCTCAGTCATTTCAGGGTAATTTGCTTTTCTGGATGAAACAAAATTGGTCCCATAAGATCTATTACCCTGAGAACTAAAGGTCTTGTCTACACAGCACTAAATGAAGTGGTCAATGAATTTTGCCAAAATCGCTAATAAAAAACAAAATATTCTTTTAGAATTCAACTCCTTGACTGGAACATACCAGAATGACTCATTTATTAATGAGTTTCAGGCACACTTCGTTCTTAATCAAATAAATATACTGTTAATAAACATAAGACTGAGTTCTTACTATGTGCTCAGTCTGAACACTGGAGTCGAGTCGGAGATCTGGAAGATTATAAGACGGATGATGTCGATGAAACAAAGGTTTCATGTGATGTCTGCTTTCAATTATAGCTTATGATGCAATGTAGCTCGTATATGTCTTGAAATTTTGGAGTTTTTCTTTTGTTACTAACAAAAGAAGAAATAAATCAAAGTCACCTCCATTATAGTGACCAGATCTAGTATAATGAATAGCACACAGTAGGTCTTAAGAAATATGTGCAGAAGGAATAAACAAGTGAATAAATGAATGAATGTTCTGTCAGCATAAAAATCACTGAAGCTGGAGGTTAGTGTAATAAAAACACTCTAACGTGCTATTCCACCTGGAACAAGGGACCATTCAACTTGTATCAGAATCTGTTTTCTTCTCCCTCAACACATAGAGAATCCATATTTCGGAAGTTCTCTTGTGGTAGACATGGCCTTGCGTTGATCTCTACCCAAGAGAAATGGCACAAGTTACTTACGTGAATCTATCTGTGCTTGGCTAATTCCAGCATATTGGACAGTCACCCAAGCCTGACCACCTGTGGGCTCAGAGGCACATCAGCCTGAGCTCCCAACGACAATGAAGTCCTCCTACCAGCCCAGAATGCGTGTTTATTGTTATCCCAGTCTTGATGTAGAGAGAACAGAGTTACAGAGAAGTCAACCACAGATGAAAGAGACGGTTAGAAATCTGGATTGGGCCAGGCGTCGTGGTGCACACCTTTAATCTAGCACTTGGGAGGCAGAGGTAGAGGATTGACATGAGTTCAAGACCAGCCTGAGACTACAGAGTGAGATTCAGGTCAGCCTGGGCTAGAATGAGACCCTACCTCAAAAAAAAAAAAAAAAAACCTTTTAAACAAAGGAAATCTGAATTGGAGCCATGCCTCCCTTAGACATGGGATTCTTTCTCAAAACCATCAAGTTTCAGAATGATGAGCCTCTAACCTCTTCCACTGGCCATTTCCACAACCTGGGGTAAAAGAAACAATGTCTCCCAGTATTCCATTTTCTGGGTATCTCCTTGTACTTACATCCTCATTCCAGAGGCTCCATCACCCAGCCAGTGCCTGGCACAATGGCACAAGCTCTCGGTGTGGCTCTCCAGATCTGCCATAACTGTTTGTATTTTCTGTATTTTCCTGGTTGTCATGTCTCCCTTCAGAGTAATGCTATACTGCCTGTTCGTGAGAGGACACTGGACAGTGAGATAGAATAAATTTCAAGGTTTTCTTCATTGTAAACAAACAAACAAATATTGCAGAATATTGGCCCAAAAAATCCACTAAAAGTTTTCCTGCTTTTCTATAAAAACATTTACATTCATATGTTTAGAAATTGGAGGCATAATGACTATGGAATTAATTTTAAAGTTATGTATAGTAATATTTATATATTTCTCTAACACCTAACATGACAGGCATGATTTATAACTGAGACATCCACTTAACTAATAGGTAATACCCAACAAAACTAATAACCAATAAAATTCCCCAGGCCAGAGAAACCCTTGAGCTGAGGGCAGGGAACTCAGCTTCAAGAGTTCTTTGCCCCACTCAATTAAGGGCAAAGAAATTTTGAAGTGGCTTCATACAAAAGAGCATGGTTTCTAATTGTTTTGATCACACATATTCCACCTTGGGGAGGAAAAAAATTGCCCTTAAAATGCCTTCCATGCAAAGTTTAGAAACACGCATGCATGGAGCAAACCCTAAGAGCCTTCAGCAAGCAAAGGAGAAATCAGACCAGCTTCTCTGCCTTGCTGACCAAAAACACACAAAGCCTTTCCAGATACTTTACAAGCTTGGCCTTTCCTCCGAGGACTTGATAGGTGTTATTGGTCATTTTAGCTAGAACATTGGCACCAATGCTCCCTGGACAACTGCTGCCCTAGGTTCCCAATACTAATGGCAGAGACATTTCAGAGTGAAGAGACCCCGTTGAATAAACAGCCGCAATTAGCTGTTTCTGTCTAAACCTTCTCAATGAAGCTGAGTATATTTGAGTTTCAAAGTTAAGTATATGTGAGTTGCATAATTTATATTTCTGAACAAAATGTTAATGAATGTAAATATTGATTTGTAGCATTTTGTGGTTTTTCAAAAGTATTTATTTTATTCTTCTGTTTACTTTGTTTTCAAGTCTTTAGATTTTAAAAAAA